>PVHX01015177.1:0-47928 GCA_004024805.1 Geosciurus inauris
TTCCTTGAGTCTATAGTGCATTTTTCAGCCATATTTCTTATTCTTATTTGAAGGAGAGAAGAATATCCTTGAGATTCACGAGGATGGTCCTCGGAGCCTGAAACCCTTGTGTCATTCAGGCTCCCTGGCCCCTCTCCCTCTTTTTCTACAGGGAAAAGAGGAAGGTTTGGTCTCACTGTTTCCATTGCATCTCTGATCTCTGAGTACAGAGGTTGCTGCTGCAATGTTCTCAGCAAGAAATCCCAACACATAGAGCACCTAGCGAGCTTAGTCTGTGGAAAATCAGAGGGTCTGCAGGGGAGGAAATCACATCCACCTCACACAGCTCTGACCACCTCACCTACTCTGCCTCATTCCTCCTTCTCCACATTCCCAGTCATTTCATCCTCCACATCTTCCAAAATACAGGTGACAACATTCCCTAATGGATCCAGCCTCTCAGGGAATGTAATCCAGATCCTACTCCAACTATTTCTGTGGGGTGTGGCCCCACTAGGGCAGCTTTCTTTACTCCTTACTTTGCCCAAAATTTGGGTGCATATGGTTTTCACCATTGCATTGCATATACAGTAGAGGTTTGGTGACAGTCATGATTGACTGAATGAAAACCCAAATACACAGATGTGGAGGTAGCACTGCACAGGAATCAAGAGAATTCTGGACTTGACACACCTCAGCCACTATGTGCCCTTAGACAACTTTCTTCATCTCTTTCTGTCTTGTAGTAACTGTAAAAACAGATTGAAAGGTTTCCTGTTGTGAGGAGTAAATGGATTATTGATCAATGCAAAATGCACCAAGTGCTTAGGGAGTCATGCAGCGAGGGCCCCCCACAGCCCTGCACAGAATGATCGTTCCACACAGGCTGCTCCAGCTGGCTCCACTGACCCTGGGTGCATCAGTGAAAGCAGCCATTCTCCTCTAGAGAAAAGAAAACTCACCACTGAGACAGGAAAGAGAAAAGTTACACCAACATGTAGCTACTGCTACCGGGTAACATTATGTAAGAGCTGCCTGAAAATGTGTTGGTGGAGGGTATTTCTTTACTTATAGTAAGAGGGTAGCTATAAATCAAGACCCAGACCAGAAGAAAAAAAAAAAAGACAACCTCTTAGCAAATCATTATCAAGTATTCTACTTTGTCCATTTGGCTACATTTTGGCTTTTTATTGGATCTTAATAATTAATTTAGGTAAGAGACTTGAGATAAAAAGCTGACTTAACTTCCTTCCATTTCTGCAACTGTGTGCCTTTTACTGGGGCTTTAAAATGTTTCTAGCTTTGGCAACCCAGAAGAAAAGTGCATTGTCTAGAGGGGTAGAAATTTATTTCATCTTTTCAACTTTAAATCTTTGGTACCAGTTACTTTTTATTGTGAAATAAAAGTCCAATACCAGAGGATTAAAATGCAAAAGTACTTTCTCGTTCCCTGAGAGAGATTTTGTTGGATATTGTTGCTAGGTGGCTATCTTCCAACAACAGTGCTTTCAGGACCCACTTTTTTCCCCCCCTGCGAATCTATGTACTCTTTTATCATATGTCTTAGTCTGGGCTTCTACAAGAAAAATCATAACCTGAGTAGTTTATAAACAACAGAAACTTATTTCTCACATTTCCAGAGACTGAGAAATGGTCTGAGGTCAAGACAGATGCAGTGTCCAGCAAAGAGTCCATTTCATAGATGGTGCCACCTTGCTTCATCCTGGCATGTAGAGCAGTCTAGCAAGCTTCATTAGTTCTCTTTTTATAAAGGCACTTCACCCGTGAATCCTCCACCCTTATGAGTTCATTATCTCCCAAGCTCACACCTCCTAATACTATAACTTCGAAGGTTTGGATTTCAACGTGTAAATTTTGGGGAGGTTGCAAACATTCAAACCATAACATTATATCTTCACAAAATGTTTATCTTTCATTACATGAATGTTTCAAAAAATTTACTTTGGAGTAATTCTTATCAAACCCACTAACTTTAACATTTTTGCAATTTTAGTTAAATCATATAACTGAAGAACTCAACGTATAAGGGAAATAAATTTTAAATTACAGTTGCTTTAGAAATCTTATAATTTCTGAACACCCTAACATTAAATAACAATCATAATGACAACATATAAGAAGGAGGGAACATGAAAGTTACCCATAGTTATTTTAAAGGAAACAAAATAATGGCCAGAGTGAAATATATTATCGCTGTTAAAATGATGAATGGTATGAACCATGTTATGAGGCTGTTATGAACCATGTTATGAACATGAGGCTGGATTTTGAAGTAGTATTGAGTAGAAAAAGGAGAAACTCAAAATTGTGTACTCAGTAAAGTATTAGCATATTCAGCAAGGACAAAGGAACAGTAATGAAAACCTAGACTTGACGACTGACATATTAGCAATGTTTACTTCTATAAAGATGTAAGACAGTTATTTAAAGGTAAAATAGTCCAAGAGATTGGCTCTAATACAGGGAGATGGCCAGGGTTCAGGTCCCAGCCCTATCCCATCCACATGACCTGGTCCAGACACTTCATTTCCTTATGTACAAAATGGAGATAAGATACTGGCTCCATAGGCAGTGGAAATAAAAAGACCTGCTCATTATTAGGATTTAATCAGTATATATTATTAGATGCTAATAAACATGGCTTACACACAGGTGCCATGCCCTGGAGCAGCATCCAGTAATAGTACTGTAGGGTAAAGGGGAAATCAAAATACGAGAGATCTCTCCTGTTTCTAAGATGAGTGCCGCCTCCTCTTGCTGCTATAAGGTGCAGGTGAAGTGAATAAATATTTATGGAACAAATGGTGATCACAGCACCTTCTTGTATTTACCTTGTTCTCTATGATAAAATTGGATTCAGCTTATTTTGTGGCATTCAGCTTCCTCAGCCTACTTTATTTATAAGAAGCAATAAGAAAAACCAAATAGAAACGGAGTTTCCCTTAAACAGGAGGAAAAAATAAAATAGGTAAGAAAAGAAGAGAAAAAGAAATGACAAACTGGTAAAGTATTCAAGATCAGCTCCTAGAAAATGACTGTTTCCATAGCTTCTTCATTCACTTAGCATGGTTCTGTCTGTATTTTCTCTCAAATGTGATAGCCACCAGCTTTGATTTCCCCAGATGGCTGGCTCCAGTGGGTGATGCTTCCTTGGGTTAAGTGGTTTTCCATCCCCCAGCTTCCTCTCAGTTTCACAACTTTCAGTTATCAATCCAAGATGATGTTAAGTTTTGCTAATATCTTCCATATATTCTCTTTTATCAATTTGGAGTTGTTTGCCTTTGTGGCTGTTTTTACTCTAAGTGAAAGTACTGTGTGTCCTGCACAGCCTCTGCAGACTTCAGGATAGAATCTGGCATCCCTTCTTCACCTTCAGAGGCACAGAAAGACACACTTCACTGAGCACATCAGTGTCTCCTGTCTACCAGTCCAGCTTCCAACCATTCTGGAAGGTCCCTGAGGACAAGGACCTTGCCTTTCATCTTTCACCCTCAGTGCTCATGTGGTACTTGGCACAGAGTGGCAAATGGAGGTTCAAGGCCAGAATATGCAAGAAATGCCAATTAGTGCAGACTTAACTATAGTTTTCCTTTCAAATCCTGATAGAACTAAAATGTGGGAAGGGGAACTTGATGATTCTGGGCCTAAATTTCTGCCCTACTACTGACTATTGACATAATTCTTTTTAAATCATTTAATATCTTTACCTGAATGTTCTCCTCTGAGATTGCAGCCTACAGGTAGGGGGAGGGAAGAAAGCAATCAACTTATGAGCAATCATTAAAGAACTTAGCAACACAAAGACAATTCAAAAGCTTCTGCATAAAGCTGGACCACGTTCTGAAAAAGAGTTCAGTCAAGTTCTCCTAATCAATTTGTCTATTGAGATGTGCCAAAAAAGTGCCTGGAAAAATAATATAATTAATCTGGAAGAGGATATGATTGTTCTTATGCTTAGGCATCATTTTCCATTCTTTATAGTTAATAATAATAAAATAATAAGACAGTTGTGAACCACTGTCTCCTTTGCTGGATGCAGCCCTTCAGTCTATACCTGAAATGTGTAAGTGTGGTTCCTTGGGATTCTGCCTTCTCTCTGCAGCCTCTCCTCTGACGTCATTCACAACCCTGGCCCCACCTACAGATATTTCACTGAGGTTTCCCACATTCATTTCTCCAGCCCAGTTCCACTGGTATGTTTCTGAGGCAGTGTAAATTCTATGGCTCCCAAGCAGAATTTGTTTTCTGTCTTCCCAAACCTTTCTGCCCTTGTGTAAGAGAGGTTATATTAGCATCACCGAACTGGTCATGTTAAAAACTCAGGGATCACCCAGAGTCCTCCTCCCTCACTCTCAGCATTATACTAATTATTACCAAGTTCTGTGGATTTCTCTTCCTCTAGACACTTTTGCTTCTACTCCTCTTTATCTTCGCCGCTACTGCCCTAGTTCTGGTCCTTCCTACTGCTCCCCTGGGCCCCTTGGGTATCCACTACTCTGTTCTACCACTTTCCCGACTCACTTGCCCCGGCTTCTGTCTACTGTTCTCCACTTCTAGAGACTTATCTTAGATCTAGCCAGATATCCCTTGATTAAGGATCTTCAGTGGCTTCTCATTGCTGTAACAGAATGTCCACTGCCCTTATTCACGAGACCCTCTCTGACCTGACCACGCCTGTTCTCTCCAGCCTCCTCAACTCTGTTGCTGCCCCTCTGGACTTCTGGCTCTGTCTCAGGGCCTTGCTCCTAGCTTATTCCCTGCCTTTACCCCCAGGGCTGCTTCCACTTGATGCTTTTATTACTTGTCTGTTTGGTAAGTGCTTGCCTGTATTTTAGGACTCACTGCCTGTCAATAGACCTGCCAACCCTCTCCTCTGTATGTCCTCTGCAGTGCATCCTAATCAGTACACTGTTTTGCTTGACTCATTTGTTTACAAATCTCTCACTTAAATAGGAATTTCTGAAAGAGCTATGACTTATTGGTTATTTCATTCCAGTGTCTGACACCATAAATATTGAATGGATCTAGGAATAAGTAGGGTCTCAAGCCCTATCACTTACTGTGACTTGGACAAATCATTTCACCCAGCATACAGTACTTCTTCATCTGAAAAAGAAATGGGTTTAAAATATCTATAGTACAAGATTTTTTTGAAAATTAAAGAAAGCCATTTGTTAATTCAACACATAGCTTACAATACCATGATAAGCAAAACCACACATGGTCCCCTGCAGTCATGAAGCATACAGTCTACTCAGAGAAAATAAAAGAACCACAAGAGAAGCATGAAAATCACACATGTCACTTGGAGACAGGCCCTCATGTGCCCAGGAGAGTCTATGATAAAAGCATTGACCTAATCAGAGAAGTTGGGGAAGCCTTTTAGGAGGAAGTGACATCGAAGGATGAAGAAGAGCTGTTAGGTGAAAGGGGACGAATGCATCTTCCCAGGCAGGGAATAGAACATGCAAACTCCTATCAGAGGGTAATACAATCAAGGAACTGAAAGAAAGCCAGTGTGCCTGGGATCAGAGGGCAGGAGTGAATGAGGGGCAAGGAGAAGCTAAAGAGACAGGTGTACACCGCATGTTACAGTCCTAACTTGACACAGGAAAGACACAAATAAATAGATGTTAGTTTTTCTTCTTTCAATTCTCCCCATCTTTGATTCTCCCCAAGACTTATGGGGAAAAAAACTAGAGAAATTAAGGTCATGGTGTTTTTCTGGAAACAGTGTCAATCTCATTATAGGCTCATTCTTTTCCCCCTAAAGGAAAAATATTCCTTTGGTCCTAAGAGCACCCTTGAAAGAAGGACAAAGGTCTCATTCAGAGGCCAGCACTGAAACTTCCTTCAGCTGATGAAGACATCATAGACTTCTGTTGCATTCTAGAAAGAGATTGTTTGGAAGGAGTGCCACCAAGTTTATGGCCAAGGGAAGAAAGAGCAGCTGTAGGTACTGATGGGTCATAATAGAGGGCATTTAGACAACAAAGTCAGAGGGTGGGTATAAACAATAGGAATATTTCTAAAATAATATGTAGTCCTATTGTGGTCTTTTCCAATCGGAGAGTCACTGTTACTGGAGACAAGGAGAGTATTGAGGGTAAAGAGTCTGTAGGCCAATGTGAGGGATCAACACAAAATTCAGGCAGAGTTCCAAGAGCTTTTGTGTATGCCTCTAAACCCATAAAGAACGATGAACCATTAAGCCTGTCACAGTGATACCCAGCATCTGCCTTCCTACAATAACATAGTATCAGTGGAGGGTGCAAGGCAGAGAGTCTCCATACTTCTGCGATAGCAATGCCACTACTGAGGTTCCCATGCCTCGAGGACTGTGTTTGCTCATCCTGACACGTTCAATCTTCCTCATTGAGGAGCATGTCACCTATGATGAACATCTACCCATTGTACCCTGTCAGTGATGGCAGGTGGATTACTTTCAGCTTAGGAGCTATAATTCAACAAGTAAGTTAGGATATCTATGGGAGTTTCAGAGTTCCTATTAATCTTCACTTCTTTTCTACAAGTGTTGAGTAAGGTATTTATTCTCAAAACCCAGTAGGCTGTTGACTGCAGTAAGAAAGGAATGAGACAGAAATGACCTTAGCCTATTATAATATGACATCCTATTGAATCAAATTTCTTACACTTTTCAAGTATTGGATATTCTTTGTATTGATAAATCTTGGTTATCCCCAGTTTAAAACTTCTTATTCTTGGTTGTGAGCAAGAGTTAAGACTTCAAATGACTTCTCTTCTTTATTTCAGTTATTAGAACAACTTGCCGCTCTATGAACTGAGTGGTCTTTCTTATAAACCAGACTACCAGTCTACCATTTATATTGGCTATTTGCAGAATATATTAAAATATACATAAAAATAGAGATACTCGTATTTGTCATGTAAAATGTGAAGTGTGAATCATCTCATTGTGGTCTGGAGATGTGTCACCTGGTGTTTCAGTTCAACTTAACATCACTGTTACTATGGCATTTCATTCTCACCATGCCTCAGTTTTCTTATCTATAAAATGGAAATGCTGTGTAGTTCCTACCTCATGGCATTGAATAAGGTTTGAGTAAGTTGGTATCTGTGTGTGGAGGATTTACAATGGTGTGTAACACACTGTAAGCAGTTTGTAAGTATTCACTACCATCATTGTTACCACCTGGTGAAGAAAGCCTCTGAGAGAAATGTTTGAAATTCTGGTATAGGATTTGTCTAAGTTAGAGCAATTCTAGCTGTTTCAAAAAAAAAAAAGAATAAGTGAAAAATGTTTAATTGCTCAAACACAATAGAGCATCATTTCTCATTCAGGAAAAGTCTAATCAGCAGACAACTGTACTCAAATGGTGATGCAGGGACCCAGCTCCTTCCATATCTTGGTGCGACCATCTTTAAATGGGTGGGTCTTCAGGGTTTCATGCAACAGAGACATTCAGCCAGTAAAAAAAAGATGAGAAAAGATTTCTTAACCATCTTGCCAAGAAGTGACACCTCACTTCTGTAAAAACTAGTGAGCTGGCCCCACCTAGAAAGAAAGTCAGCCAGTCTCTGGCTGGGCACTGGATCCCACCTTATGCTATGGAGGTGTGACATGAATTGGTGGAGAGCCACCCATTGCTATCATTGATTTGAAAGAGGTTTCTGTTTATTATTGCAACATTTTCCCCCTGAAATTTAATTCAGCAAAGTCATGCAGAAGTGGTTACTTCTTTGAGGCTGTCTTTGCCTCTTCAATTAATGTGAAAAAGATGATATTTTAATTATCAAGATGATATTTTAATTATCAGTTATTCAAGGGATGCTTTATCTTGGCTTTTCACTTATCTTGGCTTATCACTTAAAAAGATGATATTTTAATTATCAAGAAAAATTTTCCAAGGAGTTACTTTCATTCATGTGGTCTCCTTGTGGAGATACTTGAGGAAGATCAATGGGTTGGCTCTTGGCTGATTTTATCATACCATGTCTCAAATCTCAAGCATGATTGTGATCAACTATTGTGACCAGATCTATTCATGTTGGGGGCATTTCATTCAGAAGGGGACATTAATAGTGTGCATATGAGATTCCAAATGAAAATTACTTGAATTGCATTGACTTCATGTTTTCATCTGAGACCCTTGAGGAGGAAAAAACAAACCAAAACAAAGAATTGGGCTATTATAAACCGATTTTGATCAGTGTGGAGCGAGACTGCCAACTAGCTTATTTCTCGGCCATATTTTTGGCTTGAGTTATTGGCCTAATTACTTCGGCTCTCAACTTTGCCCATGTTGACACAGCTAAAACAGCAGGCGACACATCTAAAACTGCAGAGGTTGAAAGAAACCAGCACTTCCGAGCCAATTATAATAATCGGTACAGTGTTGTGTGGATTGTACATCACTTTTATGCACTTTTTATTCAGAGTTGATTCCACATTATGCCAACTGGGATACAGAATGTTTTGGGGGAAAATCTCTGTTTTACAAGAAACTCACATTCATTGCCATGACACAACAAAGAACTGCATCTTCATTAACTCAGCAGTCACATTGTATTTTAATTCTATTTATGATATTTAAAGTGCCTCTTCAGTTAAGTGGAACTGGTAGTTCACTATAGAGAGAGTCATTCACTATACTGTGGATGTTTTGCCTAAGATTTGTAAATCTGACATTCTATCTGGGACACATAGATGTAGGTTTATCTTAATCCTTTGATAATAGAAAAATAACAATGATTCTCTTGTACTCACAAAAAAGAGAGGAAGAGAGGCATATATGAATCAAACACTCAGATAACCTGAAGTCCTGGTTCATCCACTGTATTTTATCCTCCTTCTATGATGCCCTTCCCTGAAAGTACTAAAGCGAATATCTAAAGGTTGGGCTGAATATGTTTCTTTTTCTGGTCTCTTATGTCAAAAGTAGGGTAGAAAGAAGAAAGACAGCTAAGTGAAAAGCCAAGATAAAGCATCCCTTGAATAACTGAGAAATGGCAATGCATCCAACTTTTAATTTACCCTATTGAACATGAGGTACTCAGATATGAGTCAGTAATTCAGGTGGGGGACACTGTCTTCAGGAGACCCTTGGCTTGATGGAAATACTACATCTGATACTCAGTTCTGGAAAATTTGCCTTTTATGTGGTAGTTATAGGCTTAATCCAAAATGAGAATATGTATTTCCTATAAATGAACATTGTTAGAGTTTATAGCGAGTTCTCTCTTCTTGGTACTGATTTATTTATCAGAAATGAGATTTTAGCACCAGAAGATACATCATAAATGTCATAGTTTCTCATTTCTTGGAGTTTCAACATTAAATTATAGAATATATTATTGTCTTTAGTTTTGTTTCTTTGACTTAATAAGATAATGTTTTCACAATGACAATAAGTAAATGAGAGGTTCTTTTCTAGTGTAACTAACTAAGCTTGGTAACAGTTTATAGCTAGTGGGATAGAAAACTCTGAAATGTATCTCATAGATTCCTACTTCACTATCTTTGGGAATTTTACATGAGAAGGCATTTCAAATAAAATGTTTAAGGAAATGATAATACATTTAAAGACTAATTTATGGACTACTTTAAGGTAAGGAATTCTAGACTTGGTCAACAAATTTGCCAGTGTAGCAGTTTATGTCAAGCCATCAGAAATGAATTGCTCTACTATTTTATGGTCACATTATCCATTAGACACAGAATACAGTATAAGTTGGGCAAGTCTTGGGCAACCTCTAGGAGAGTGTGATAAATGATGCACATGAGCTCTCTATCATCAGGCTGACCATTGACCTGGGCTTCATTCAGAAGTATCCTAGAGACAATAACCACATAAATGTTACATCATTTAATTTTTTTCTAACTCTCAAATTCCCATCTCTAAATTGGCAAACGAGTCCTTTGTTGACTAATAAGGATATTCTCAGTGAGTTGCCCATATTGCTTGAGAACCTGAGATGCTAAATAATGAAGGACAGACTGTGTCATCTTGGGGGATTAGTGTTTTTCACAGCAAAGACTCTCCTAGTTGCAAAAACAGAGTACCCTAAAAGATGCACAGTTATAGTTTTATGATTTAACATAATGTTAGCTAAGAAATGAGCCCAAAGCTTCTCACTGTACTTCCTTTACTTTTAATCTTGGGGAAAAAGAGAAGCATTCACCTGTCATGAGACTTACTCTGAAAGATGTAAACTGTTATTCAACTTTCTTTTGTTGCTTCTGTAGCACTCAAATTACCTAATAAGGTAATTAATGCATCTAAATGTATTTGTTCACTGAACAATGAACTTGGTGTATCATTTGTAAAGGAAAATGACTAAGGAGTTAAAAAAAATATACCAGGATATAACATAATCTGTACAAATTTAAAATCATTTCAGGAGCTTTCCAAAAGAGATATAAACAACAGCTAAGTTTTTTAAAAGTTAATTGCATGGTATAAAAACAAACAGATTTTTCTAATGTTCTGTAGACAAAACACCAGTTGATCGACTGGAATTTTTTTTTTTTTTTTTTTTCAGTTAGATGTCTGTGCTCTCAGGCTCTAGATATAAAAAGTAATTCTGGTGCTGTTGTCTTCAAATGTTCAATTTGTTCAGCATTTTTGAAATCTTTGTACACATATTCTCAAAAGTAATTACCAAAGGCAACAGAAATAAACACTGAATAATATAATGGAATATAAAGTAAAATGATTCTTTCATAACTTAAATGTAGACATTACTTCTTATTGTGTATCTAATTGTCTCATAATTTTAAAAGCACAGTTCAAAATGATGTGAATTCATACATGAGCAATTCTTCTGGGAATGTCTTGTCGTTTCCATAAGAAGCGTAATTGGAATTGCATATAAGCCTTTTATTTACTGATAAGGATAACTGAACACGAAGCACTTCAGTGAAGACTTCACCATATGGGAGAAGCTACTCCATTCCATAGTTTATTTAAAATTTATGATGGGTATATTTGCAGTAGCAGAATATCTTTATGACCTGCAGCAGCTGTTTGGTATTTTATTATGTAGTATTTCTGCAGCTTAAGATACAGTGCTGTGTTGCTAATGCACCTCACACCCTGCCATGTGTATGCAGGATGTGGGTGTTTAATAAATACTATTTGGTGATAAGACTTAATTTAGTCATGACATTTTGTGAATGCTTATGATTCACATACCTCACAGATGCACTTGGGTTTTGATTCTGTAAAAGTTAAGGAGCCAACTTGGCACCTTCAAAAACTAATGCTTCTCACACAAAGTTCAGGCCAATGGTTTACTGGCAAGCAACTCTTGCTTATTCTTATCCAACCCATCCAGAGAGAAGTCCACTGGGAACCCCTGCTGAGGCTTGAGATTTCTATTGATTCCACAACAACAAACAGCTCTCTGCTCTAACCCAACCGTTTTGCAAATATGAGACCAGAATGTCAGCTGGGGAATGAGAATGTAAATGGTCATCACAAATACATCACAGCTACTAGAGAGAATTTGAAATACAGATCATGTTGGTGATGGGTAACTCCAATATAGGAAGGAAAACTCAGTCATTATACATTTCTCATATAAATGTTGAGGAAATTATTATTATTATTTCAGGGAAATAAGCCTGAAAATTTAATGAGTCTGAATGCTTAAATCTTTTTTATTTTTGAGTACCTGTAATTGATCTGATCAATATTAATTTCAATAAATTTCTAGTTTATGGAACTAAACAATGCAAAGATACATAACATACATAAAGTATGAATATAACATTAAGGTTCTTTGTGATCAATTATAAATTCTGGGAAAGAACCATAAAAATGAGTAGAGGTTGGTAACATTGAACTGGCTTTACGGCAAACCGGATACATTTTCCAAAAGACCAAACTTCTAAACAAAACGAAATCATGTATTAATCTTTGGAATCACAAATTCTTTGTTGTTTTCAGCTTTTGGCATATTTATTTGATTGTGCTGTGATATGCAGTATCAACAAGCCCTGACAGACTTTTTTTCCCGTTTTCATGACTTTCTCATGGCTTTGCTCTTTTTGTATTCCCTTCCTGGGGCAGTTGGGACTCCTATCTCCTCCTTTTGTCATTCTATCAATGCATTGAAATACCAGCTTCCCTGGGAAACCCTTCATGTCTCACAGGTCAGACAGGAACCTCCTTCTCCTCCATTCCCCCAGCACTTGCTCCACCCGTGTCTTCTGTTCGTCACCTTGTATCACAGTTGTCACCAATGACTGTAAACTCCTGGATAACAGCGGGCTGACTTTCTTCCTTACCTTGGAGTCACGGTGTGCTTATTAATGCAGAGTTCCTCACAGACAGGCTCCATGACCACATGAGGAATCCAAGTGGCTCTTTCCCCTGAACCAGCCCCAAGGCACCTAGGCCTTCGATGTTGCCAGGGATTGTGCAGACTTTGTGTGATGAAGTCAAAGATAAACAACACTTTTAATCTTAACTCTGTTTCAGTTTAATCTTAACGTGAAATAAAATCTGCTTAACAATTCTTGCAAGACTGCATTTCAGTATTTTATTATCTCAATTTATTCTACCACAGGACCAGTTCTGCAAGGAGCCAAGTTCTGTTCCTTCAGGTTCCCATTTCTTATCAATTATTCTGGAATCAGAGAGGCAAAAGCACTCACCACGAGGGAAAGTTCCATGAAACATGTTTCCTTTCTATGGAGACTTAGTAGTGAATTTTTTCATACTCATGTTCATATTATATAGCTAGTGCTTTAAGCCTCAGAAATGTTTGCTGCGGATCGATGCTGACTTTATCCAGGTGCCAAATCAAAAAGCATTTTCTCAAAGTGCATATACTAATAGTGTTTTGAAAAACACCCTAATGGAGATTGCAGTGCAGAATGACATAACCTTATATAAAAGACTTTCTTGCTACCACTGTTTTCATTTAACATTTATAGATACTCTAGAGAGAACTTTCCTTCTATTTAGTGGTGAACACTTTTTAAAAAGCAGTATAACATAAAGGTTTGAAGAGTAATTGCTTTAGAATCAACAACCAGTTCTCAAATTCTCCTTCACCTACTTCTAAGAAGACTAACCCACCCATTTGTCCAGGTACTCCCAGTTTCCGCACTGAAAACACTACATCCTGGAAAACTGAGATAATTGGTCCTATGTGAACTGAGATTTTCGATCATTTTAGAAATGTAACACTTTGTTCAGGTCACTTGCTTTCTCTAATTCTTGCCTATACATGGGAATGACAGCAGTACCTACAACATGGGGTTGTTATGGAGCTTAAATCAGTTATTGCATGAACAGCTGTTGGCAGAGAGCTTAGCACATAGGAAAGTTAAATCATTCTAGCTATTTTCATCCTTATTATTGGTTGGTTAATTTTTTTTAACCGTGAGACACATGAAATTAAGTGAAAGGAGTAGAGCCATATTAGCATGTTAGTGACAGTGCTCGCTCAAGACCCTCATGCAGTCATCCCATGACCACCTCCTCTCCTTCCATCCTTAAGCCATTGATAGGTAGAAATTGGAGGAGGGAATGAGGGTACAGGGCTGTTCAGCCTTCCAAACACAGTCCAGGGCTCTGTGGCATTAATAGACCAGGAAGAAAGCCATGATGCATCCAACATTTGAGGGGCAGTGCCACAACTTGGTTACCTCTGGTCATCTGACCCAAGTGAAGGAATATATCCTGATTTGAACCACTGGACCATTACTATATTTTGAAAAAGTTGTCTTAAAATATGCAACTGCTGTGAGGGTCTATCCTTATGTTGCCAAAGGAAAATCTGTATCTAGATAAGGCCATTCATGAGGAATGTTTTTTTTTTCAGCATTTGGTGTGTTAGACCTAGTAAACTTAGTCATTCAATAAAATAGATTGAATCCTTCCTAAATGCTAGGCATGCTGCTAGGGATACAAAGATAATAGGACCATTCTTGCTATCAAATATGGCCTAACATAAAGTGATCATAATGCAAGGCAGAGAGCTAGCTGTTCAGTAAGATTTGTCAGTTGGCTAGTTAACTGATGTATACAGCTATCCACATAAAGGCAGCAACCATGGAGAAAGGTTGGGTATTCCAATAATGGGTCTATCCCAGGGTTGTCACACAGTTGGATACAATTGCACCCTAGCATATAGCAAGAGTAAGAAGAACAAAGCAATCAAAACATGAAGAGGGAGAAAGAACTAAAAGAGGCACCATGGGGAAACCAAAAAGTTACATATGGCCTCTACTTTTTTTTTTTTTTTTTGGTACTGGGGATTGAACTCAGGGGCACTCGCCCACTGAGCCACATCCCCAGCCCTATTTTGTGTTTTATGTAGAGACAGGGTCTCACTGAGTTGCTTAGTGCTTTGCCATTCCTGAGGCTGGCTTTGAACTTGCGGTTCTCCTGTCTCAGCCTCCCAAAGTGCAGGGATTACAGGTGCGTGCCACCGCGCCCGGCTTACATATGGCCTCTTCTTATCCTTTAGGCCTCAGCTTAAATGTCACCTCCTTAGAGAGGCCTGAGCATCTCATCTAAAGCAATCCACTCCTCCCTACACACTACATTTTATTCTTTTTCTCATCCACTTGTTTTCTTCAGAGCACTTATAATTGTCAATTATTTTATTTGTCTGCTGGATTGGTTAGAATATAGACTAAAGAGCTGTAATAAAGAGATATGAAACTAGAATGACTTAAGAAAGTTAGAAGTGTCTCCTTTATTTATCAGGACATAAGTAGTGTGGTTAGGTAACTGTCTGTCCCATGAAGTCATCCAAAGCTCCAAATCCCTATTGCTTTCATCCATGTTGTTAAAGCTCTCTGCTTTTCAGTTCTTTTTAAGAAGGGTTTATTTTGAAAAACTGTGTGTTGAAGAACAGATTAAATTTCAGCTAATTGTGAACCAAATTTAAAAAATCACTTGCTTGTGGCCCAGTCTGTTCATTTAGCCCTTGACTAAGACAAAGTATGATCTTTAGCAGCCATAATTATAAGACTTTGAACATCAGAGGAAATGTCCTGCAGATTATTTTTAGGAGTTTTTAAAACTATGAGAATTTAATGCTTATACTGAATTATTGACATAGTAATTGGTTGCTGGTTTCTTTCCAGGACACATTTGGTTTTTGCTTCTCCTTGCTTTTTATGAAATCTTAAGAACAAAGAAATAGAGTATCCTTTGCAAGCTCTTATTTATTCATGGTTTTACTCAGACTATTTTAACTATTCACATGCTAGCTTATTTAACAACTTATATTTTGCCCTAAATGTGACAGATTCATTTTAGATTCTTCAGAAAGGATGACTGTGAGATGATGTGCAAGTTTAGACACAATACATAGAAATTCAAATCACTACCTGCATGTGTTTGACTGAACATCACAACATCAACACTCTCTTTGCAAATTCATTACCTATACTTTAGCCTATATAAATCTTTCACATCCTTCAAGATTGAGCTCAGATCTCTTCAATTCTGTGAAACATCCCTAACCAGGCACTTCTGTAGTAAAAGAACTTTCTGTTAAACCCTTCTCCAGCCTCTTTGAGAGTTAACCCATCTGTGGAGATTGAAGCTCCAAGCTATATTAAATGCAAGTCCTGGTGAGTGGCCACTATTTGCTCATAGCATTTTCTGAAACCACTCTTTCTCTGAGCCTCTGTATTGTTGAATACTGCCCCTCCTTTCCTATGTTTTTTCCTAGTTCTTCCAGTTTGACACATAGGCTTAACAAGAAGAAGAACATTTTACTAAGGCATTTAAAAATACTGCATAGTAAAGTAAAAAGACATTTAAAAATATTTACATCTCTGAGCCTCAATAGTCTCATCAGAAAGTCACATACTCTAAGGATGTTCTTATATGGTTATTTATACTGACAAAAGAACTGGTGATAACATAGATGCCCAACAGAAGGGGAAATGCTTAAATGAATTTTAGAGCATTCATTTCGTGGAAAACTGACTTTTAAAAATATAAGGTAAACCTCTAAATATCTAAATGGAAGTATGACCCTGGATAACATAGCAGGTAAGAAGCAAAATTTGAAGACAATGATCCCATTCATATTGAAATAATAAAATGTTTATAGCTCCTCAAATATTGTGTTATTATTTATGAGGAATGGGGTTAGGGATGGAAACTTCACTTTTTACCTTATGTACTTTTATTTTTTTAAGTTTATAGCAATCACTTTAATTTTTAAAAAAAAATCTGCAAATTCATTTGACATGACCTCCAAACCTGAATATATCATTATATGAGGTTATTATTATTAGATTAATCATTTGAATCACTTTTATATTCTAAAATAACCATTGGATCTTTATTTCCTACCACCTTTCTAATACTCTCACACTGGCTTCATAATCCTGGCCACTTTCTTGAGTCCTTGATACTTCCCAAGATCTCCCCTTGGAGTTCAGATTCCTTCCCACTTGTCACAATTTCACCTTTATCTTTGCTATTAATTCTGCCCTTTGAATGATATCCTGCTACTTTTCTCTGCCTCTCTATAATCATACATGTTCTCAAAGCTCCAGTGTAAACCTTAACTTTTCTCACAATAGTAACCCTTCTCCAAATTTCTAGAAACACATGATATTTTTATTGATCATCATGTAGGTTATGCTAGGAGAATGCAATATTGTAATCATATGCTAAAAATATGCAGTTAATTGAAAGTTTGCATTAAGGTCAGAAATTGCGTATGTTTTAAACTTGTTGCTTATTATTTATTGCACTTTTTTATTCTTGTGGATAAAAGAAAAAATGAGAAGAAAAGAAATCTTGATGTAGTCTCTTGACAAAGCACTCAGAGTCACTTGGATCAATATTTCCAAACTCTGACACAACAGCAGATGAGTTATTGCCCTGCTGGAGACACACACAGTTTATCTTGGCTCATAGATGAGATAGCTCAGAGGAACAAAGTAAATGATGTTGTTGGTAAAGGTCATCAATCTTTCTTGTCACTTTCCCTGATTAGGATAGCTAGCCCTAGGAACCATTTTCTGTACACCTTATAGAATAAATTTTCAATATATATTTTGATTTTGAGTGCATGTGAATGAGTGTGTGTGTGTGTTTGTCAAAGTCAAAGAGTTTGTCTTGGAGTCTACCAAATGATTATTGAATTCCAGGTTTATGCTAATTTGTTCCAAGACATCATTTGCCTGTTTCTATTTTTATGACCTGTATTCCAATATGAAGTCATGTTTGAAATGGAGAATATTCAAAACCCCAAATTAAATTCTGAAATATCTCATGACTAGCAGAACATGTGAGTTCGACTTTGAAAACTGGAGGAAGAAGGCATATACTATTAAAAAGCAAAATGGTAGCTAATAAGAATTATATTTAAAAATAAAAGCTATCTCCTGTGCACAGGTACCTCAAAAACAAGTGTTCAGCCTATGAGTTTTTGAATTCACTGTGAAATACACTCAGAAAAATACAAGTCCTACACACACACTTTCTTGTCACAACCACTTAATTTTTATGACATGAACATAGACCAGCTCCTGAGTCAACTCTGTACCAGGATGATTTCTTTCTTCTCTACTGAGAACTTGGATTTAGGGCAATCTGACTCCAAAGCTGATGCTAACGACATTATTCTTGCAGTTGCTGTGAGGATTGAAGGAGACTAAACGGTTGATGGAAGCTTCTTAAGCAAAGCTAAATGGCTCTGATTTTGGGGTCACCACAGCCATTTAGATGATTGCCCTAAATCCAAGTTCTGATTCTTCCATGTCTGTGTTCCTAATGGCAAGTTCCTTAACCTCTCTAAACTCTGGTCTCTTCATCAATGGGATGGAAGCGATTTTTAAAACCATGCTTCACAAACAGTTGATGGGTGAAATGAGATAATCCATTGAATGATCCCATTTAGCACATACCACACATGTGTTTTAAGTGTTGGCTACTATTATCTTCCCTTTATGAGTGAGAAAACTGGAGTTTCCTGAGAGGTTAATGGTTTATGGAAGATGAGTAATTTGGTGGAGATGGAACTTCAATCCAAGTTCTCTGACACCTGTGACTTTTCTACAAGATGCTATAACCCCAAACACATACCTCACAGCATGCCATGTCCTACTGCACTGTGATACATACCCATCGTACCACACCACATACCACATCACACCCTGTTACCTGCCATGTCATCGTCCTGACAGCATCGTCCCCCATCGTCCTCACTTGTCCTCCTATGTGCATCCCAAAACATGCAACTTTACATGACATTATTTTAGATCCCAGAGTCCTATCCTTAATTTTCAACACTGGCACAAAATGTAAGACTTTCAGTAGAGGATGCAGGCCCCCAGCACAGGTCTGTGTCCACCAAAATAAAGGCACTTTGGAGGGGGGTGTCAAGGCAGAGTATGGGCTGGTGACAGTGCCATAGGGGATGTCCCCGTGCTACATGTTTCCTCTCATTCTAGGGAGAGATTGCAACTCCAGCAACAGCTTGGTCTTATGGACTATTCTAGACTGAATTAAATACACTTTGTAGGGACTTCTTCAATCTGTTCTAAATTATAGCTGCAGGTCTTAGATAAGTATCACGAAAATTCTTTGCTTCTGACTTTAATATCTTTCAATCTTATGCAGTACACTCAGTGCAATGACTAAGAGAGTATTTTGGAATCATGCAGTTATTTAAAACAACAACAACAACTTGTGTATCTATATAATTTATTTGGTCACAAAGGCAACATGAAACATTAGTGCAGGGTGGTAAGGATAAAAAATAGGAAATTCAAACCAAAAGAATCCAAAGTAGAGAAAAAATAGTCTCACTGTCTTTCCATATCATTCTCAGGGTATCGTCAGGTCCAGGTGAGATTTTACAATGACAAACTAGATTGCATCTCCTGGATGTTGCTAATGTGATGCACCTAGAAGCACATTTATGGATTTATTCCATGCACTTAGCCAAAACCTGTGTGACAGGTAGAGTTCTTAGCACCAGGTAAGGAGTGAAGCACAGGTGCAGTTCATGTTTTCTGTTAGTTCACAAGGTTTGAACTAACAACATTTGAGGAAACAACAAATGAAAAAGAAAATGAAGATCGAACCTGAGTCGTGAGAACATAAGAGGGGCATTCCTGTCTACAGATCCCTGAAGCTCCACCCTGTGGAAGAAGGGTGCTGAGCTAGGGGTTCCCCGTAGCTTGTACAACATTGATGCTATCATCTCATGTTGTTTTCTTTTTCTTTTAAGTGAAGTTAAATTTTAAAGAGTAATACATTCATTTGGTTAATAAAAGGGATTTTTTAAAAACAAATATCCAATGAAAAGTCTCCCTGCCATTTTTTTAGTGCATCATAGTTACACAGAAGAGTGAGATTCATTTCGACACATTCACAAATGTGCAGAACAGTTTGCTCCATTTTAATCTCCAGTACTTCCTCTTTCCCTTCTCTCCTCCTTCCCTGCTGATCCCTTCCTCAACTTTATTGGTCTTCTTTCTATTTATTTTTTAAATTGGTACTTTATAGTTATCTATAAAATTGGACTGCATTGTGATATATTCATACATGCACATAGCATAATTTGGTCAATTTATTCCCCAGTTCTTCCTCTTTGTCTTCCTTCCTACCCACTTGGTCCCTTGCTTCTACTCTATCTCCCCTCCATTTGTTAGTCTCTATCCTGTCCCACTCCCTATGGTTAATAATTAACTTCTTGTGTATTCTCTCAGTGTTTCCTTATGCAGATACAAACACATGTGAACATATATTCTCATTCTTCTTTTTCTTAGCTGAGAATTAGCACTATTTATATTTATACATTTATATTCACATATTTATATATTAATATATTTGTAGATTATTTATATAGAGAGATTTATCTCTCTCTCTCTCTCTCTATCTATCTATCTATCTATCTATCCATGTTCAGAATCTTGCTTTTTCACTTAATAGCTATCTGGAAACCTTTCCATATCAGTGCATGAAGACTGTCTTCATTCTTTGTACAGTTACACAGTGGTCTGTGTGTAGAAATACACAGTTATTCAGCCAAGACTTGATGATGAATATTTGAGTTTATTCCAATTTTTGTTATTTCAAACTATGCTGCACGAAATAACCTTGTTCATATTCATTTTGTACATGTGCAGGTATGTCTATAGAAAAATTCCTATAAGTGAGGTTACTGATTCAAGAGTAAATATGTTTGTGACTTGAATAGGAATTGCCAAATTGCTTTCCATAGGGGTTATACCAATTACATTCCTCTTAGCTTCTTCCCAATTTGAGAATTTCTGTTTCTCCTCAGCCTCACCAAAAAGTGTATTGTCAGAATTAAATTTTTTCCCAATCTCATAAGAGAAATGCTATTTCAGGATCTTTTAATTTGAATATTTTTATCACAAGGCATTTATCTTGCTTTTTCTATACAACATGCTGATTTGAGTCTTCCATCCATTTTTAAAAGTATGGATTGAAAGTCTTCTCTTCTTGATTTCTAAGAGCTCTTTGTATATTGGAAAGATTAGTCCTTATGTGCAGTATTGCTTCTAATTATTTGTTGAGTATCTGTTTCTACTAATAGATTTTAATGACAAATCTGGGATTGAAGCCTAGAAGTTTTGAAGCTTCCAATTTTGCATGTAGCTTGCACAATTCTATGAGGTGTTGATTATTAGCAGACAAAAGTGAAGCACAAAGATATTAGGTAATTTATCTGAGGTCACATAGCTAGGAAATGGTAGAGTCAATCAGTCAGTATTCAAAGCCATGCATTTTATTCCAAGACCTAGACTGTTAACTACAACACTTAGAGGTGGGTGTGCAGAGCAAGTTATGAGACAACATTAATGAAAATACCCAAACCGAGGTTGGCAGATGACTAGTCCTGAATCTTTGGATAAGATTCTAGGGATGCCAAGGGATTGTATTATATGACCTCAAAGAATCTTTCCAGTCCTTCTTTATTTTGTTCTGATAATACCAGGCCTGACCAGAAAGGTGGATCAGAAAATATGTTGTGTCATGTAAGGCTTCATTGATTCTACTATGACTTTCCAACAGTTACTGCTACCTACCCAGTATCACTGCCAAGGCAGCCAGGGGTCCCAAACTTCCAGTTATAAATAATGGCTTTGTAGTAAATTTGTGTATCACACTAGGTTAGTAAATCTTTGCATATTGTAGACGTATGCTTTATTTTGGTGCTTCACACAAGTGAGCATTCAGCAAATCTTTTTTCTTAAATACACCATTGGCAGTGAAGTTTATGCTAAGGCTCTTGAATGTGGCCGAATCAGTTGGTTACATGGAGTGATCATCCAGTCAGTAATTGCTGAGCATGTGTGGGGTACAAAGCATAGTGCTAGGAATGTCAGGATATGAAGACACAGAAGACAATGTTTCTCAACAAGTATACAGAAGAAGATAACTGACAGCAAAGAATGACAGAAAAGCCAATGAGCCAATGGCAAATTAATGCCCATGGCCTTTGGGATAGAGACAAGAAAGAAAGCATTAGAAATGGGATAATAGGGGAAAACTAGAGGAGATAAGAGTTCACTGGAAAAGCCTCAGAAATAAAGCATAAAGGCAGGCTAAGACCCTGTGAAAGAGGATCCTGAATTCTAAGCCATATGGTGGGTAATGATGGCCATCAAAACCTTGGAGTAGAGAAGTGACATGATAAAAGTGGTGTTTTAGGAAGATGAACATGTCGGCTGTGTGCAGGGTGGTACAGAGTGAAAAAAGATGAGGCTAGAAGTCAGAGACACTTAGGAAACTATTGAAATAATCCCAGTGGAAGGTGGTGAGGGTTTGGCTGGGGAGGTAGCCATGGGATGGGAGGAAAAGAGAAAAGGTCATATGGAAAGAATTATGGGTGATTGTAACTACATGACATCATGGAAAACGCAAAACTGTGGAGACGGTAAAAAGACAATGGTTACCAGGGGTTTCAGTAAGGGAACAATGAATAGGTGAAGCACAGAAAAATTTTACGGCAGTGAAAATACTTGTATGATACCATAATGTTGGATGCATATCTTTACACATTTGTCCTCACCCTAGAATGTACAATAACAAGAGAGAGTCCTAATGTAAACCATAGATATGAGGTGATAATGATGCATCCATGTAAGTTCATCAGTTGTAATAAATGTACCACTCTGGATGTGGAGAGTGGAGGAGGCTATGTGCGTGTCTTGTTCAGCCCAGGATTCTCTAACAAGAGACTCTGAGCTGGTGGCTCATGGACATTAAACATTTCTTTATCACAGCTGCAGAAGCTGGTAAGTCCAATAATCAAGGCAGATCCAGTTTCTGGTAAGGGCCCACTTTCTGGTTCATATTTTGCACTGCCTCTCTGTCTTTACATGGGAGAAAGGGTGAACAAACTCCCTTGGGTCATTTTTATAAGGACATGAATCTCACTCATGAAGGCTTCTCCCCCATGATTTAATTGCCTCCCAAAGGCCCCACCTCCTAGTACTATCACCTTGGGAATTAGAATTTTAACATATTAATTTAGGTGGGGGGAGGACACAAACAGACTTGCATAGGGCAAGGAGCATATGAGAAATCTCTGTACCTTCCTTTAAATTTTTCTGTGAAGCTAAATGTGCTCTAAAAATTTTAGGTCTATTAAAAAAAGAGGAGTTATGGGGAATAACTAGGTACTTCTATGTGGAAGGATGGAACAAAAGAACTATTATAGGGGAAATTTATAATGCATATTTTTTGCAACTATTCATCTTATACATAGTATTGAGGAAATGTGAACAAGAACAATTATTTTTTCTCTTTTGAAGTCAAAAACCAAAATTCTATTAACAAATGATGAATAGAAAGTTATTTGGGGACAACCCTCTTTTTGTTCCATGTAATTCTTTGCATGGTGGAGGCAACTTAGTGAGGTAGAATGCATCTCAATTAGGTGGGTGAGTTAGAAGATAGTGGTGACGGTTACATAACTCTGAATATACAAAAACTGCCAAATTGTATACTTTAAAAGAGTAAATTTATGCTATATGAATCATATATCACTAAAGCTGTTATTTTAAAAAGCAATGGAAATTATGTAGGGCTTCAAGGAACTTTTTGTAAGATCTAAGTAAATTATAAATAAATATTCACCTCCATTCTTCCCCGCAACAAAGATTTCTGTGCCTAAAAAAAAGGCACAGAATCACATTTCCATCATTAGACCGCAGGAAAACAACAACAAAATAGCAAAACAAAAACTGACATTAAAAACACCCACCCTCTCAAGCCCACCAGAACTTCCGCTCTCATCTCTTCTCAACCTCTGGGGCTTCCTGCTTTCCAAGGTGCTTCTGGGAACTCTAGAGACCTCAACTGCAGCCTATCTGCTAGGGCAGGTTTTTACCATTACAGAAATTTGTTGCTGAACTGATAACTGCCTAGGCAACACAAACCCTGGATCTTTGTAGGAGGAAAAAAACAAAAGCAAAAACAAAAAATATTTTCTGAATCATTTTTTATTAAACATGAATTTTGTATGTTTAAACATGAATTTCGCAAAAGCAAAATCTACTATTTTGGCAGTCAATCTTTAAATAAGGCAGAGTTGGGGAAAGAAGAGTGGTCATTTGTGTTCTTAAACCCCCAAGCATGTCTTGCACTTGGCTTTGAGTCTTTTGCTAGAGAATGCAGACTCATTTTTAAAAATGTTGTTCTGTTCACTGATTACATAGATGAAACTGGTAAATAATGGGTGTACCTGGATTTTGCAGTGCCCATTTGTCGTGCTAAACCTCAGGACCCTTAATTTCAGAAGGAGAATATTTCTTAGATGACATAGAGGCCCCTGGAGCCTCCCCGGCATATCCATCCCTCACAACAGAGTCTGTTGACAAGTGTGTTGCAGCCTCCATACTCTGAGCCTGCTAATTGTGTGGCACTCAAGAAAGATGAGTGGGAGTGCTCGGGGAACAAGCCTCACTCCTGTGCAGGCTACGGCCATCCATTACATGGGCAGCCTGAGGGCAAAGGAGTCTAGGAAGGTAAATGCACACTCACTTCCGGTCCTTGATTCTAGCTTTCAATTTTGAATTTTATATATACCTCTCTTCTCCCTGTCATTACCATTTTTTAAAAACATTATGTTTGCCCCAGTTTTAAACAATTTCTCAATTTAACAAGAACAATGTCCTCTATACTTGTCAAACAATATCTGGCACTTTTTACTTTTATAATTTCGGAAAGCAGAGGTAGAGAAATTCTACCTCTGTGCCTAGAAAACCTTTTGTTATGATCAGTCTGTTTTCTGGCATTCTCTTTTTCCATTTTAGAGCATTAAGAGAAGATTCATGGAGTTAGGGAAGTATTATGGTAAGCCCTAGGCCCCTCATGTCGAGCCTAATGAGTGAGGATGTGCTCTATCCACAAGAGAGGAAGATCATCCCTGCGCACTGGACACTCCCACTCCTTTTTTATTATCTTGATAAATTTCAACTTTTCATGCTCAAGGCAGTCATTATCAAGTTTATGACAGGATCTATGTCATTTGCATCACTAAAAAGTAGTTAATGAACAAACACCTGCCCCTTGGCAGTAGGCAGACAGCTGTGTTCTTGCACTCTGGGGAACTTAGCATCTAAGACAAACTCCAGAGAGCAACGAGAGTGTGGGTAAGTTATCTTAAACTCCTTCTGGCCTAAACTAGCCTGAGAGTATGTCATTAAATAAAAAGAAACAAATCAATGGACAGATGGCAGTATATTGCAAATGATGTGTCCTTCCTGCAATATAGAGATAATAATAAAATCAACAACTTTCATTTATTGAGCATATACCATGTGTTAGGCAAAGACTTCAGTGTATGATCTCATTTAATCCTCATAGTAGTCCAATAATGTGGGAATACTTATTCCCCCCATTTTAAAGATGGATAAGGCTCTAAGATGTCGGCTTACCCAGAATGTCACAAGTGATTGTGGTAGAGCCGGAATACAAGCTACCTAAGTGGGGCGCCAATTTGAATGAGTTCCATTAATGTGAGTGAATCAGCGATAAGAACCGGGATTTTAGGTTCAAAGCAAGTCATGTTTTTCATCCCAGTCCTCGGGACTGCCAGAGAATTCAAAATGGAGAAGAATAGAATACAATACCTACCCCTTAAGACATAACTGAATTTGCTATCCATATTTCTGATCTATGACACTGGTAGATATAACGCCTGATTTTATCAGCACATATGATTTAAGGCAATAGTTTCCATTTTATTTTCATCCTCTTCTATTTAGCTTTTGACCAGAAATAGTGACCTATGGATCCTTCAATTTGTAGGGTCAATTTGTAGTACTTCTCTGAAAGTTATTCATAAATTGAAATTCTGAAGATTAGAGTCACTGTAAATGCATTCAGGTAACTGAATTTGCTCTGCCCTTCCTGTCTAGCCACCCCCTGAGAGAGCATCTGTGGGTCCCCATATTGATTCTTGATGTACATCTGCCTCCACATGAACCAGACTTCTAGATGGAAGCAACCAGAGAGAAGGAGGAACTCAGACATTCAAAGTAATCCTTGGTTATGTACACATAGTAGTGATTTCTAGTCTAGATAAAGAATGTACGTTTATTTCACGAATTTGTATTTAACAATATACAATTTTGGTTCCTACCTGGGGCAGTTGGCTTATGTTCTCTGCCTCAGTTCCCACATCTGCCAGCTCTGCAGGAAGCACTGACAAGAATTAATTGGCTTTCCTGAGGCTTCAGGCTCAGCTCTGCTTCTCAGTGCGGACAATCCCCACAGGATTCTGCTCTCATGTAATTTACTGTCCAGAAGGACTTTCTGTTTACAAGGGTTCTGTCAGCTAGGTACCAGTATAATGCAGATATATATTTTCAAATTCAGTAAATTAGAATCTTGAGAATTGTTTAGGATATTTAGCTCAATTTAAGAATGTAGGACATGGCCACATTCAAAGCATTTGGATCATTTGTTGTTTTTATGGCGATTTTAACATGAGCACATCTAAAATGTGCAAAAAATATTAAAAGAATAAAATGTGTGATTCACACAGGTTTAGGCCATAATCCTGAAAAAGACAATTTTGAATGCTATAATCCCAAGTATTGAAATTCCAAAAGATCAAATCTCTGAAGTCTAAAATCCAAAAGGATCAAAATCCCCAAAATAAAATTCTGAAAACTATAATAAAGATTAATTAAAATATATGCATTTACATTTTAAAATTGATTTATTTGAAAAGTAAATAAAAACATGACAGAACACTGCATGGTATACTTTGTACAATAAAATAGACAATAATAACACATATTTTTGCAAGCATAAATACTCAGGGATACCAATGACAGTCAAAAGAGTGTAATATCCATGAGCAAACAAAGCTCTACTCATAAAGAAATAGGTCTAAAAGCAAAAAATATAAATGTCTGTCACTATGGTTGGTAATTGTGTGCGCTCAGCTTTATAACTGTGGTCATCTGAGAAACTGTGACAAGACAACCAAGTCTTTTTGAAGAGATTGATCAAAAACTACAACAGGCCACTGTCACTATACAGCTGCCTAAAGAGATGAGATCTGGAGAAATGTAATTGTTCACAAAAGCAAGTGAACAAAAATGACATTCCTACAGTTATTGAGAAGTTTCAACATTTTTATGTATATGCACAATGCTTAACACCAAGCCAACATTGTGATAATGTACTTTCAAGAAATCAAATTTGCAAGAAGTGCATAAAACGAGTTAGAATTCCCTATACATTTTTACAAATTTATCCTTATAGTATTGGAAATGATGCAAATTTCAAATACATAGGATTTGGAATTGTAAGAAGAATGCTGACAATGTAAAATAATGGGGAAAAAAGGAACAAAAGAGAAAATTCTATGTATGAAAAAATATATTACAGGGATAGATTATAGGCAGTTGTCTGGAGGTAGTGTATAACTTGGCCTACTTTTACAACCATTAACTATATTTTGAAGTGTTACATCATGATGAATAGCTGCTTTCTTTCTTTTAGGACACAGCTCTCCTCAGACAATACATTCATATCCATTTTCTACATGGTGGATCTTGCCCTACCTAGTCCACTGAAACTCACAGAGTTGTCTCTAAAACTCTCTCACAGATACGCCCCAAATCATGCTTCATCATCTTTCCAGGTATTGGTGCATCTCATAGGATACAGCTATTCTGTGTACAACTGAAAACATACCTGCCCCTTTCCCAGAACTCAGTCAAACCCTTCTACATTGCCTTTTTATTCTATGGGAATTGTGATTTGGGGAATTTGGGTTTTCCATATTTCAACAGTTGGGATTTTAATCTTTTGAGATTGTGATTTTTTTAAATAACTTTAGACTGCAGGGATTTCGATCTTTTGAGATTTCAACATTTGGGATCACGGTGTTTAGGATTGTGTCTTTTGAGATTGTGATTGGCAACAGCTTTACTCAAATGACGTTCCTCTTCCTCTAGTGGGCAGTATTTCTAGAGTGTGACAAAGAGGTCCTTCCAATTTCATGGTGGCCTCTCTGAGCAAGACAAAGCTGGCAATATAAACATTTCAGGGTTGACAGTTCTTCCCAATTGTTGGTTCAGATGCAATTAAGATTCTCGTCCCTTAGTTGTTCTCTGAGGCATCATCTCAGGGAAAATTATATTGATTATGTTTTATAGGAAAGGAAGAAGTAAGGAAGCTGTGTCAGACAGTGACATCCAATCAATACAAACATCATGGCAAGTTGCAAAGAACCTTTGTGGTTGTTACATCCAACTTTCCACAAAGTACTGTTTCCGGCCTGGACAGATTCTGATCTCTGTCTGAGAGCCAACCAGGATCAGAACACTCTTGTTCTCAAATGGAGCCCCTCTCTGTTGCCAATAACTCAGATTCTTACCCTACTTCTCACATGCCAGGTTAAAATGTGCCTTTATAACTTGCATTAATTAGTCCTACTTTGTACTCAATAGCTGCTTACAGTAAGTCCAATAATTGGTTGATTGGTTGGCCCATTCATTCATTTACTCATTTGGTATTGGATGCCTACTATGTATAATGTAGTATGCCAGACATAAGTTTCAAACTCCAGGAGCTGGAAGATTCAGGAGAAGATAACATGTACATATATGTTGTATGTCATATAGGCCACATGAGCAGTATAAATTCAGTGGTATAAGAGTGAGGAAAGAGAATAATACAAAAAGGATCTAGTCCTATAGGCATGGTCAGCACTGTGATCTGAGTGTTTGTACCCCTCCAAAATTTATACATTGAAATCTTAATCCCCAATGTGATGGTATTTGAAGATGAGGACATTTGTGATTGGGTCATGAGGATTATCCCTCACTTCTTTTACCATGTGAGGTTACAGCAAAAAGATAACCATCTAAGAAGCAGGTACTCACCAGACAATGAATCTATCAGTACCTCAGTCTTGGACTTCCCAGCCTCTAGAATAAATTTCTGTTGTTTATAAGTTATCTAGTTTATGGTAATTTTGTTATAAGCAGCCCAAATGGACTAAGTAATTTCATCATGGAGAAGGTGGCATTTAAAGATTATTATCTTTTTTTTTATTTTTATTTTTTGGGTACCAGGGATTGAACTCAGGGGCACTCAACCACTGAGCCACATCCCCAGCCCTATTTTGTGTTTTACTTAGACAGGGTCTCGCTGAGTTGCTTAGCGCCTCACTAAGGCTAGCTTTGAACTTGCGAGGCTCCCACGAGCTACTGGGATCACAAGCGTGTGCCACTGCACTCAGCTAAGATTATTATCTTTAATGGCTTGAAGTTGAAGGGAGATTTGGACGGAGATTTGGATGTAGAGATTAGAAAGATAAAGTGTCAGAGAAGTGATGAGCTGTTTATAATTGGAGCTTAATATTTGAACTGGAGAGTGAAAAGGGGTTAGAAAATCTAGTCAAACAAGTGTGAGACTGTGAAGGGGTTTGCATGCCTGGAGTAAGAGGAACAGTAAAGACTGGCTGGGGACGGTAGAATTCACACTGTCTCCAACACCAGGCTACAGAGTTGAAGGATTATCCAATGAGGCAGGACAGAGTCGTAGGGCTGGGTGCTGAACAAGAGGCACTTATGTTGAGTGTGACAACTCTGGGGTCAGGAGACAGTGGGCTGGAGGGATATTCAGCATGCCTGGTGTAGGCGATAATGTTCAGGAGCCCTGTGGTGGCCCCTAGAAGCATTTGATGAAATGCAATGGGACAATTTGATGATGACAGTAGAGCATTCTCTTCCCACTTCCCACACCCCCAGACTAATAATACCCATGGACGATAATTCTTTCTTTCTGGCAGGTTATTAGCACCTTCAAATGATTGCAAATAATTGTGGCAGAGAATCTCAGGATGCAAATATCTGCAGTGAAATATCTCAGATTGATTTCCCTGCCTCAGTGAGGTCTACCTGTAGGCTGAATGATAGAATGAAAGAAATTTTGAGAATTCTATAGGGTAAGAGTGTGTGTGCACTCATGGATTTAAATTTCATCACTTTTCTCTTGGTGGTCAATGTATGTTTAGCTAATATGGCTGATCATTGCTGTTATTCCTTTCACAATTGAGTTTATTTTGTAAACTCAAAATTACAAAATAATTTGTAATTTATTACAAATAGGTAGGGGGGATGTCTAGCTTGAAAAGAGGACCTGCCATACACAAAGCAAGTGATATTAGAAACCTAACTGAAATGAACAGATTTGAACTGGTCTGTTGTTCATAAATTTGGCCATCTAGTGAATGAAGTGAGTGTCATTAGCAACTTGAGGGAACTTCTAATATGTCTTCTCACATAACCCTGATATTTGTGTTTAATTCTTCATAATTATTTTCTTCATTTTACAAATATTTACTGAGTACCTACTATGTGCCAGGATTTGTTCTATTTTCTGGGTTCATTAGTGAGTAAAGCAGTCAAATATTCCTTTCTTTATGCAACATACCTAGCAAGAAGTGACAATTGATAAATAATAGGCAAATGAGTTAATTCCCAGGGTGTAAGAAGAACAGAGCAGGTTGTGATTTGAGGTAGAGGATCTAATTCTTCTTCCTTAAAGAGGTGACACTGGAGCTGAGATTTGGAGATAAGGGAATTAGGTATGCAGGTATCTGGAGGAAGCTTTCCAAAAAAGGAAAACAGCTAATGCCAAAATGCTGAGACAGAAGGTGCAAGCAAAGGAAGAGGCTTTGTGTTATTCCATTCCCCCCTGGACAAAAAATGGCTTGTTGCAACCAAGAAGGAAGCTAGGAAAAGACAAAAGTTACATTTATTGTTATTAATGCTGAAGCAAAATTACTTAGGGAAAAACAACTTTACAAACTTATTTAAGGAGGTACAAAGCATTCCTGGAGATTTCCTGGCTTGTAGACTATTTGGGTTTGAATCCTGATTCCACCACTTACTTCCTGTCAGATCTGAGTTATTTAACTCTTTGTTTCTTAGCTGTCTCTTCTAGAAGATGAAACTAACAATATTACAAACCTTCAAGGATTGCTTCAATGAATAGATGAGTCAGTATAAATGAAAAGCTTGAAATTACGTCTGACGCAACAAGCTCTTAAATCCATTGATCTTATTGTATTACTAATTCTACTTTGATTATTTTGTTAAGAGTTGGTACCTTAGTCTGGTTTATTCTTGAGTGTGTCTTAAGGGCTTTTATTCTGTGGATGCTGTGTGTGTTTGTTGTATATGTTTATGTATATGAGAGATGTGTTTGTATACACGTGTTGAGAGTGTGGGGTTTAATTTATAAAATTGCTATAAATGATTACCAAATTGTTTAACAGGAAGTAGGTAAAAATTCCACCACTTACCAAGCAGTTAATAAATGTTAGTTTTCTTCTCCTCTGGCAGAATTTTACAACAAAGAAAAACAATAGAGGGTAAACCATAAAGGATTTTCTCTTTCTGCTCACTGTTAATACTTTTTTTTTTTTTTGGCTAAAGTGATGGCAGGGTGAAAACATTCTCTAGACTCAAACCTGGAAATTTGTTTTGCCCTTAGCACCACCAGTGGAAGGGAGGAATCCATAGTAGAGCATTTTGAATATAACTGGAAGGGAAGTAACTGGCAGTAGAGGAGAGAAGGAAAAGAAAAACAAAATGAGGGGGGAACCTGAAGAAATAAAGCACAGCATTAAGGTAATAACAACTTTGGGGTGAGGCCCAGAACTAGGAGACCCTTTTTCTGAGAACCTTAGAAAAGAAAATGGATGGAGCCCATCCAAAAGGAGCACAAGTCCGCAAATGGTGGGGCTGATCCAAGGGTCTCTTGGGGTCTCTCCCAGCTCTGTGAGTTTCCAAGAGTAGTCCCTGACTGGCCAACTACACTACTGTATTTCCAAGCCTGGATTAGCCTATGTTTCCAGCTCTACTTGAAGAGCCATTAAGACATTAGCTGGGAAGAGGGTTTCTTTTTAATACATTAAGTTATTGTATGTTAAAGTAGCAGATGTTAAAAATCACTTTTCTGGTCGTTTGGAATCTGTCCTCAGAGTATCTGGACGTGGAAGCTTATATGAGTCTCTAAGGTCTGCCACTTGGAAAACACCAGAGATGTGGCCTATCAGAGAAACAAAGAAAATTAACTTGCCAGTGATCTAAGGGCACATTCTTGAGGAAAAGGGATGCTGTGCTTCTGTGAGGCAGGGCTGGTTAGTGGGTTAGGCAAGAGAGAGACCTGAAGCCATGTGCCCCACTCACAGTCTCTTACTGTTTTAATTGACAGGTATGGCTGCTGTCTCCAGTGCCCTGGATCATTCCTCAACAACACGGCAAGATGGGGAAGGAGCGTGTTACACATCTCTGATTTCTGACATCTGTTACGCACCTCGGGAGGATTCTACATATTTCACTGGAATTCTTCAGAAGGAAAATGGCCACATCACCACTTCAGAGAACCCTGAGGAGTTGGGGACCCCTGGCGCCTCCTTACCAGATGTGCCTGGGATGGAGTCTCGCGGCTTATTCAGTTCTGATTCTGGAATAGAAATGACACCTGCAGAGTCCACTGAAGTGAACAAGATTCTTGCAGACCCCCTGGACCAGATGAAAGCAGAAGCCTATAAATACATGGACATAACCAGGCCAGAGGAGGTGAAATGTCAGGAGCAACATCACCCCGAATTAGAAGACAAAGACTCAGACTTTAAGAACAAAGACACTGAAATCTCAACAAAACCAGAAGGGGTTCGTGGACCTGACAAACCAGCTCCTGTGGAGGGAAAAGTCATCAAGGACCACTTATTTGAAGAATCTACTTTTGCTCCTTACATAGATGATCTCTCACAGGGGCAGCACAGTGCCCCTCTGGTCACTGCCCCCGTCAAAATCACGCTGACGGAGATTGAACCTTCTGTTGCAACTGCTACTCCCGAGAAGACTCCTGAGAAGCAAGATATCTGTCTGAAGCCAAGTCCTGACACAGTCCCCACTGTCACTGTCTCAGAGCCTGAAGATGACAGCCCAGGATCTGTCACTCCTCCATCTTCTGGAACAGGTAAAGGTGCTGAGATTCCCTGTCTTGGGAAAACCCAGCATTATGAGATCTAAATGCCTAAAAATCTGAGTAAGGAATGAAGAATTGCATTCAAGATACTTGGCTACATGGTCCTCTTCAGTCACATTTATTCTAACCGATTTAAGAGCATGCAACTTTCTCCAGGCTTGTGTTTGTTGTACAAAGGTTGAGATCTGGGATTTTAAGTCCTATCAGATTTTCTGTATAAAATGCTTCTTTCTTCAGATGAAGGATAGGCAAGGATGACACTGGAAACAGCAATGTCCTCATGTGGCCCTAGTGTTCAGAGCAGAGAGGCAGGTGCTGCCTGTTTCTAGGTCACCATTCCTCCAGGACACCTGGGTCTCCTGAAGGCATCATGGGGAACATTCCCTGGCTGGGTTTCTTGCCCCAGGTCCTTGGACATGTCTGGCCCCAGCTCTAAGTCTGTACCACAGTGGAGGAAGGCATAGTGGCTTCAGGATCTTATAGGGGTGTTATAGGCAATGAGAGGAAACCTCAACAGAGGGCATTCCTTCCCTCTCCCTCAATCTCACCAGCATCATTTTAATTTATTTAGTACATTGAAGTTCTGCTCTATAGTTTTTTTTAAACTAAATGATATTATTTTGTTAGAACAAAATGTTTAGAATTTACAAGGTTGTTTATCTTTTCAATTTGAACGTTCTCCTACTTTGATTCAACACAGGATGTTAAACCACACAGACTCATTCTCTCAAACACAAAAGGGACCTCACGTGCCCTGGGTAAAAGGCCAGGGTGGTAGCAGAAGCTTCCTCAGCCTGCCCTGTCCCACCTCAACCCTGCTCTCTAACACCACTCACCTTCTCTCTAGCCTCTTGTTTCTCTACTGCTCCCCAGTGCCCATGAGCATCAGGATGAAAGGACTCTGAGAGGTCCTTGAATCTCCCCCTGCCTCTGATGGCTGGCATTCTAACAGTACCCAAAAGAGCATCTCAGGCGAAAGAGCTTCCGACGAAGTTCTAAATGGAACCACAGCCCCAAGAAGAGAAGTGATTACCCCATAGCCTGGTGAAGCCCAAGACCAAGTGTTAGAACAGAATAGGCTTAATGAAAGACCTTCCTCTCCTGTTTCCCTGAAGACGTTAGCATTAATTCTTCCCTTTCCCAATATCACCTCAGACTTGTTCAACTGTGAAGCTCCTGAGTCCTCTTCACCAACATCCCTTGCACCAAGTCTCTGACTTTCTACTTCCTTTATTCACTCAGCAAACACTTTGTACCCATTTACTTCTGGTCATGTAACAAGTGATGCAGGAATTAGAAAACAAACATACAAACAACAAACAAAACCTTGTCTCTGTCCTCCAATGGGACAGACAACAAAGACAAAATTCCTACTCCAGTGTGATTTGTGTTCTGAAACAGGGAAACAGAGGACTGAAGGACACTGGAATCCAAAGCCTCTGTAGGTGAACTAAGACTGAAGTTGGCTTTCAAAACAGCAGGAGGAACCAAATAGGTGAGGGGGCTTTCCAATCCAAGGAGATGCAGAGACATGGAGGTGTGAGGGCATAGTGAACGGAACACAAGATGTTAATTTAGATTTGGGTGTTGGTGGCTCCAAGTGGGTTAGATGTGACTTGTCCCAGCCTACAGCATGAGGTAGGGACATACTTGGGACTCAAAGCCTCTCTGTATTCTTTCTAGCAATGCAAGTAAAACCCTTATTCTACAATGTAAAGATACTTGATGCTCTGAGGATGTAAGCTATATAATCAGATGTGGCTGGGCGCAGTGATGCACGCCTGTAATCCCAGCACTTTGGGAGGCTGAGACAAGAGAATCGCGAGTTCAAAGCCAGCCTCAGCAATGGCGAGGTGCTAAGCAACTCAGTGAGACCCTGTCTCTACATAAAACACAAAATAGGGCTGGGGATGTGGCTCAGTGGTCGAGTACCCGTGAGTTCAATCCCTGGTACCAAAAAAAAAAAAAAAAAAAAGATGTGTCTTCCAGAGCTCTAGGACTGTCTGTGGTCAGGCCTGAAGAACTTCGGATGTTCCTCAGGAAGTGAAATGCCCCAGTACATTTACATAGCACTTGCAAATCATGTAAAAATTATAGCTTACAAAGCAGGGGACAAAAACGTGATATTGGGTCCATTGTTATTAGAGAATTTCAATTTTTTTTTCAGTAGCCAAAGTTCACTGGAGTCTGGACCAACTTCAAGGGAAGACAAAAACAGATTTGGCTCACATAATCTTGGTCTGGGACTGCCCACTTGGGGTTAGAGCAATGATTTTCTCTGCCATTGCACCAAATATGCATTCTAAGCAAGATTTATTCAAGAAAGAGAAAGTCCCCTGACCTAGGACACAATTTTCTCCCATGTTCAATTCCTCTTTCCAAACACACCCCACATTAAAACATCTGAGTCAAATAACAATAGATAAAAAAGGTATTACAGGAGTGTTGGGAGGATGAGCTTATCACTGAGGTCTCTCTTCTTGTTCCTTTTATTCCAAGAGATTACCATACTCATTAATTATCTTTTTGTGACCCCTGGCATTATGGGACTCTGCCCATGGACATAGGAAGATAAGGGCTTCACAATACCTCTTGGGTCTCAGATTGCTTTACCATTTCCGGTGCTCTCAGAAAAGATAAATACCAAGAATTACATATAATCCTATATAGAAATTGAGGGAAAGAAAAGCATCCTATGCAAAACGAGTTCAGTTTAGTAATGCTTATTAAGTAAGGAAATTATCAAATCTAGAATATAATTGAAAAAGAATTCTAATGTTGAATAGTTTCAGCCACAGACTCTGACATTTAAGCAAGGAGTCTAATATATTTCCCTCAATTCCAGTAGATTATTCCATTTTGTAACATTCTCCAGCATACTTAAATATTTCCATCTTTGTAAAAATTTTTTTCAGTTGTTAATGGACTTTATTTTATTTATTAATATGCGGTGCTGAGAATTGAACACAGTGCCTCATACATGCTTGGCAAGCGCTCTGCCACTGAGCCATAACCCAAGCCCTTAAATATTTCCATCTTGTTAAATAATATACCCCAAGGTGGAGAGAAGTTATTGGAAGTTTCTTTTTAGCAAAGGCCAGTCATTAAAAAAAAATTGAGGCAATTTAGAAGAATGTAGTAAATGTCGTGATGCACCAGACCATTGATATATCAACCTCACATTGTTTCTGCCACGAACACAAAACAAGCATGATCTGGCAAACCTGAGTCCTGAGTGTTGTTTGATATGTTAGCCTCAAAAAGCACAACAATAAAAAATAAGCAATCAAAAGTAAATTTGTCGCTGTGTCCTGCACAACGAGGGATCAGCTAACCACATGGAGGTGTGAGCTAGCTGAGAAATTACAAGTCTGAAATAATTAATAAGAAATAAAAGTCAAAAGACATGAAGAATAGCTTTAAATCAGGGGGTTGGTGGGCAGATTGGACCTGATAGGTGTGATCTTTTAACAAAGGAAAAGGCCCACGAATTCTTTACTTAAGGGGAAGCAAATCAAAGGAATTTATTGTCAGGAAGGGTTCTTCAAGGGAAACAAAGTCAGCAGAAACAGGCTAATTGGGGCTTATCTATTTGCACAATATCTACTTCTTGCTCTGGAGAGCTGGTGCCTCAAGACTATTGAGCACGCCCATATTTCTTTCTCCCCAGGGCAGCAGGCATCTGAATTCAAAGCTATCAAACCCATAAATCCCACGCCAGGCATGGAATTTGCCCCATCAACAGTGGCCACCTGCAAATGGGCATGTCTTTCAGCACCCTTATACCAAGAGACACCCAAAAGGGCAATCTAGCTGCCCAAGGATATGGAGTTCAAAGCAATGATTCATTTGTCACTTCCGACATAAATTAATTCAAACTCTTTCAAAACTACTGTTGCTACTTCCTTACATCAATGAGGTCTATAATTCTCCCACTCCTTTTGAAAATTCATTCTTTTATTCAAAAATACTTATTGACTGACTTCTATGTGTCAGAATGTGCTAGGCACCAGAGACATTGCAGCATATAAGATGTACAAGGTCCCTGCCTTTGTGGATCTTATCAGCTAGTCAGAGGATATGGACAATAAAAATCAAACTTGTCATAGGGTAATTTCACCAAGTGTGAGCACTTGTAAAGAGTAGTGGAGCACTGGGTGTAAGAAGGGTCAGGAATAACCTTACTGAGGAGGGTAAGGTCATCTCAATATGACCTGAGATCTGAATGAGAATAAGGAGCCCACAGCTCAAAGACAGGGGCTCAGAGGTAGAGGGACAGCAAATGTGCAGACTTGAGGCTGTGTTATTTGGGAATTAAAATAAGGCCAATGGTGCAAAGGAGCAAGGGAGAACACAATTGTTCTGTGGCACAGAATATGGTTGGAGAGGGAGGCAGAGTCCAGATTGTGGATGTGGAATTTGAGTTTCTTTCCAAATACAATGGGAAACCATCGGAGATCTTGAAGCTGGGAAGTGACATCATTCATTCATCCATTCATCTATTCATTGAGCAAACATTTGTCAGCCATTTACTTCACACCAGACATTGTTCCATTTCTGCTAAGGATGTGGTGAGTGAATTTTGTTCTCCTTTCCATCCTGTGGTCATCCACACTCGTTAGGTTGTCGTAATTTCTGTCCTCTACTGATTTCTCTCCTACATTTATTCTAACTCTTCCAGGACCCACTAATAAAGTATTTGGTAAAGTATTTGATACCAAAACCTTGGTCTTTGTCCCCAGTGCTTGTCCAATAATCAGGACAAGGTTTTGAGAAAAAGGCAAAAAGAAGTTTTATTGTTTTGCTAGCAAATGAGATAGTGAGTGGGCTTCAGTCTCAGAGGCTGCGATTCTAACTGCCAGGGGGAGCAGAGGGCTTATAAAAAGGAGGATAAAAGGGCTGTTTTCCAAGTAACATTTTCATGAGGTATCATTAAGTACATAAAGTTAATGTTCAACTTGTGTCCTTGAGAAAGCTGTTGTTACAGTCTCCAGGTCTGGAGGTTCTTTATTGTTGTGAGCAGTGAGCTGAAGGACAGATAACTTGGCTTAGGACAGGGAGAATGTTCATTTTACTTCCCCCATAGTTAAGGAGAAGAAGAGGCAGAAGAGGAAGGAAATAAAATATCAGTTTTGAAATAAGCTATCAATGGTTGAGCAGCAAGGTTTATATTTAAAGTCCATGAAGTGGACTTCCTGTTACCCATTGACTTTTAAACTAAAAGTTTCCAGGGCCTTCTATGACCAAAGGTCTGTTTACCTTTTCAGTCACATCATCTGGTATCATTTCCACAATACACGAGTTAAATTTTTGACACAGCTTTTCTTTAAATGCATCCCTTACTTTCTCACATCCCTCTTTGCTCCAGAGCTCACTCTTCTTGGACAGTCTCTGCTTTTCAAGGCTAGATTTGTATCTGAAGACAGTTCAAATGCAACTTCCTCAGTTACCTCCTTTACGTTCCTCTGGAAGTTTTGTGCCACTTAGGCTGTTCTGTCCTGTTTTCTTCTTGGTCTCTAGAGAGAGAGAAAGTTGTGAGTAGTGACAGTAATTGAGGGTGGAGGGTGTGGGGAAATCACCTTGGATGGAGTGAGTTGGAAGAGAGCCCAGGGCAGAGATGTGGGAAGGTCAGTGTTTAAAAACCTGGGAAGAGAATAATGACTTGCTCACAAAGGTGGCTGGGATCAGGAGAGAGAAGGAGAAAAATATGAAGATAATAGTGTCACAGAAGTCAAAGGAGGAGTGGACAAGATGTCAAAAGCTGGCGAGAAGTCAAAGAAGAGGAGAACTGAAACATGACCTGGAAATTACGAATGATCTGAGACAAGCAGTGGAGGTGGAATTCAGATTGAAATGGTGTGTTTCTTCCGATTCAGATAAATCCTGAAACCCTGGTGGTTTAATGTAATTAAGGTTTCTTCTTATTCTTGGCACAGTTCCAGTGTAGTTTGGGTGGTTCCTTAGGTGCAGATTCAGAGTCAAGCTTCCTCCACCTTTTCTTTTTTAAAATACCTTTATTGAGATACGATCCACTTGCCATGTAACTTACTCATTGAAAATGAACAACATTTTGGGGCTGGAGCTGTAGCTCAGTGGTAGAGCGCTTGCCTAGCATGCGTGAAGCACTGGGTTCGATCCTCAGCACCACATACAAACAATAAATGAATAAGATAAAGATCCATCAACAACTAAAAAAAATTACCAAAACAATTTTAAAAAAGAAAATGAACAACATTTCAATGGTTTTTAGTATATGCAGAGTTGTAATCCATCACCACAATAAAATTCAGATTATTTTCATTACTCCAAAAGAAACCCTGCACCCTTTTCCTGTCACCTCCCTATCTCCCTACTTCTCACAACATTATCTACTATTTCTAAAGATTTGCTTCTTCTGGACATTTCATATAGATAGAATCACATAGTACATGGTCCTTTGTGACTGGCTTATTTCACTTGGCATATTGTTTTCAAGGTTTACCATGTTTTATCATGTATATGTACTTCATATACGCAAACTATGTTTAAGTATTTGAAGAACTGCTAGATTTTTTATTCTAAAACAATTATACCATCATTCATTCGTAACAATATAGTTTGAGGGTAACAATTTATCCATGTTCTTGAGAAGACTTGTTATTATCTGACTTTTTTACTGTAGCCATCAAAGTAGTTGTGAATTGATATCTTGGGGTTTTGACTCACACATCTCTGGCAAATAATGATGCTGAGCATATTTTCAGGTGCCTTTCGGCCACTTATAAATTTTTGGAAAATTGTCTCTTCAAGTCTTTTGTCCATTTTTAATTGGATTATTTGTCTTTTTCTAATAGTTTTGTTCTTGTTCTTGTTTTTTTGTTTTTCAACATCCAAGTCCCTTATCTGAAATAAGATCTGCAAATATTTTTCCTCATTCTATGGATTGTACAATCACGTTTTTTTTCTGAAACACAAGAGTGGTTTTTTCGTTTTGATTTTTGCAGTGCTTGGGATTGAATGCAGACATTTGCAATGCCAGGCACACATTCTACCAATTGAAAGTGTTTAATTTTGATGAAGCCCAGTTTATCAATTTATCTTTTGTTGCTTCTGTTTTTGGTGTTGAATCTAAGATTCCATTTTCTAATTCAAGATCATGAAGATTCACTTCCATGTTTTAGAGAGTTGTTTGGTATTACCTCTTATTTGAGTCATTGATCTATCTGCAGTAAAGTTTTGCATATGACATGAGGCAGGGGTCCAGCTTCATTCTTTAGGATGTGGTTGTCTAATTCACTTTTCCTTGTCTTCTCATTCTCCAAAATACAACCAGCCCCTCTCAGACCCCACTTCCTTTTTTAAACATGGGTAGTTATAGTGAAAAATATGTGAAGCAGAAAGACATGGTTCAAATTCAAGTTAAGTAATTTCTAGCCATGTGGCTATATTATTTAAAGTCCTGGCAGGAAACCAGTGAAACTCTCACAGGTTGTAACTGAAGAGTTTAAAGAAGGGACTATTTGCAGATATGCAGTGATGATTAAGAGAACCAACCATGTGGTGAAGCTTAACACTAGGGAGCCATCACTACCCTTAGACCTGAAGGTACAAGGGAAGGGAACAGCATTACCCAAGTTTGCAAGAGCTGGAGCTTAAGAAGCAGCTGTGAATATAAACACCTCAGTCTCCCTCTTTCCAGCCTTTCAGTGTCTCCTGTTGGCAGAAAACAACTCAGAATCCAGAAGGGACAAGATCTTGGGTGATGCCTTTTATGTAGATCAGCCTCTTAGAACACAAGAGTAGAGCACAGAAAGATGAGAGTGAATCCAAACAGAGAAAAACTAGTACAATAACACTGGACAGTTATGTAACCTATTGCCACTGGATTCTAAGCTCCATATGTAAAGTTCCTGTCACTCAGTGGATGCTTACAGATGGAGCTGTGATGCTGCTGCCACTGATAGTGCAAGGGAAGTACAGACCATTCTTTAATGACACTAGCCTCTATTCCATATTGTCTTATCTAGCCAACCATTCAGAAGTCAGCTGATGTAACTTTTAAATTGTTCTGCCATTTGAAATCACAACAAAGAACCATGTGCTTATTAAGGAGCCTTCTGCTACAAAAGTAGAATTTGAGATCATACAATAATTGTTTTAAAGAATGAATTATGGGAGAAATAATGAGGTAGTGGCTGCTTTAAGTCACTTAATAAAATAAATCATAAGCCAGGCGTGGTGGCGCATGCCTGTAATCCCAGCACTTTGGGAGGCTGAGACAGGAGGATAACAAGTTCAAAGCCAGCCTCAGCAATGGCGAGGTGCTAAGCAACTCAGTGAGACCTTGTCTCTACATAAAACACAAAATAGGGCTGGGGATGTTACTCAGTGGTCAAGTGCCCCTGAGTTCAATCCCTGGTACCACAAAAAAAAAAAAAAAAATGAATAAAAATGAATGAATAAATAAAATAAACCATATCATTTATCTACCCAAAACCATCCAATTACTTCTTTTTTTCACTCAGAATAAAAGACCCATGAGATCTAACCCCACTCCCCATGACTCTGACCTCTTTCTTATTACTCTCCCCCTCATTCAGTTTCCCCAGACATAACAGCCTTTTTTCAATCCCTAGAAATCACTGCAGCTCCAGGCCTTTACACTATCTCTACACTATCTCTTTACACTATCTCTCTTCTTGGCATGCTTTTTCTCTAGATATTTTCATGAATCACTCTTTCACTTCCTTCAAGTGTTAAAGATAGGTTCATTTCTTAATGAGGCCTATTCTGACCTCCCTTTTTAAAAATTGTAAACTCATCCCACACTGTCCCAGCACTCCTGATTCCTTTGCTCTACTCTCCTTTTCCCCATAGCACTTACCATCTAACATACTATATACTTTATTTTTATATATATAATGTATTATATATAAAAATATATATACATATATAATACATATATATACATTTATATATCATATATATATATATATATATGAATGTATTATGTGATCCCACTAGAATAGAAACAGGGACTTTGTTATCTGTCTCATTCTTTAATATAGCCCAAATCCCTAGAAGAGAACCTAACAAATAGTAGATTCTTCATCAATAATAGATGAATAAGTGATGGATGCAAAAGGTCAATTCTACTTCTGAGAGAATTAGAAATATCTAAAATGATTTATCCACTGGGGTTTGCCCACAATCATAAAGCTATGGTGATCTAGCTGTAGATAATCTACTGCCCTCACCCCCCAGTGACCTCAACACTTTGAAAAGAGTTTGAATAACTAGTCACAAAAGGACCAGAGATCACTGTCTAAGGTATTCTGAAATAAGGCCCTGTCCAGTGGCAGGGAAAAACCAAGCTCCTTAACGCTGTTGTCATGGTGATCTCAGGTCATCTCATCCAAGGGACAGAGAGCTCAGGGAAGTTTAAAGTGTAGCCTTCATGCCATCTGGATAAACATCAGGCAGGAGGCAGGCGTTCACCCAGGAGACAGGGTGACTCTTTGGTTTCACTGTCCTCAAGAGAAGGGGAAAAGAGGTGAAGAGCAGCAGGGGGCTGCCCCTGTGGGAAGCTCTGCAGGAGGGTGTAGATTGTGGTCATCTGCATAGCCTGCTTGATGGAATTGAAAAAACACTCTCTTTTTCTTGCTTCATCTACTAATACTTGCCATTAAAAGGAGTAAAAATATTGATTCTTAAGAAAAATGTAAAAGCTTAAGAAGTCAAGTTCTATCCAAGGCTCCATAACACCTATCTTTGTTTTATAAAAGGAGAAAACATGAACGGCCTTGGATGGATGATTTTTAGATTTGTTGATATCCATGGATCCAATTGGAGATACACACATCAGATTATCTGATGAAATGTGTGAAATTTAAAAATTCCCCTGAGAGAATGAGTCAGAAATGGGGAAACAAACAAACAAACAAACAAAAACCCCGACTTGTAAAATCATTGCTTCATTGAAACAAACAAAAAACCCGGTCAAGATTCTGTTCCTAAGAAATTGCTTCGCCATTTTTTAAAAATGGCTAGATTAAGATGGCTAGGGATATAAAACACTGATTAACTGAGCCACGATAGTAATTAGCCAAAAGTTCAGGTGGCCGATCTTTCCAGCATAACCCTGGAAACAGACTATTTTTGTGCTAATGAGATATGTGTTTCTCAAGCAACAACAAAACATCTCCTCTAATGAAATTTTGTTTTATTTCTTCTCTTTCTGTCCATCTGTCTGTCCGTGTGTGTGCCTCTCTGGCTCTTCTACGATCTGTGGGACAACAGAACCATCTGCTGCGGAGTCCCAGGGAAAATGCAGCATCTCGGAAGATGAGCTGATAACTGCCATTAAAGAAGCAAAGGGGTTATCATATGAAACCACAGAGAGTCCACGGCCGGTAGGTCAGGTGGCCGACCGATCAGAGGGCAAGGCCAAGTCCGGGCTGCCAACCATCCCCAGTCCGCTGGACCATGAGGCTAGCAGCGCAGAATCCGGGGACTCGGAAATTGAGCTGGTATCCGAGGACCCGATGGCTTCCGAGGATGCGCTGCCCTCAGGCTACGTGACCTTCGGCCCTGTGGGTGGCCCGCCGCCCTCACCTGCCTCCCCATCCATCCAGTATAGCATCCTGAGGGAGGAGCGAGAGGCCGAGCTGGACAGCGAGCTCATCATTGAGTCCTGCGACGCCTCCTCGGCTTCGGAGGAGAGCCCCAAGCGGGAGCAGGACTCACCCCAGATGAAGCCCAGCGCCCTGGACGCCATTCGGGAGGAGACTAGCGCCCGGGCGGAGGAACGCGCGCCCAGCCGGCGGGGCCTGGTGGAGCAGGGCCCCTTCACGTACCCCTCAGCTGTCCCCCAAACTGGCCCCGAGCTGCCCTCTGGAGACGGAGCCCCAGCGCCCGAGGGGTTCCCATCGCAGCAGAAACCTGCTGAAGCAGCGACGCCCAACAGAAATCCGGTGGCCACTGAGGGCCCTGGACCGCAAGGCCTTGGCACCGTGCCCCCTCTGCCGTTTCTCAATAAGCAGAAAGGTAAAGTGATGGAAGCAGGGTTGTCTGGTTAGTGTTCTCCCCCTGAGTGCTCTTTGAAGGATCCAGCAGGGAGTACGGAGGGGGTCTGGTTCAGTCCTGGGGTCATCATCATGCTGGTCAGACAAAAAACCGGAGAACAATTCCCTTTTGGGGAGGGAAGGAGAGTATTCACATTTGCAGCTGGGACAGACCATGCTGTCAGAACCATGTGCTCCCAGCATCACTGGCCAAGTGAACCCAAGCACCTCGGATAATGAGCGGTTTTGTTTTGTGTACACTCTAGGAGCTCTTGAATGGAGTGAATGTGCCTTCCTTTTCATTCCAAGGCTGGGTTTCTCAGTCCCTTGGAAAGGGATGCTTTTCTTGTCCTGGCTCCTGTTAAGTTTCCAGCCTCTGCTGTGATGTGGACTAGCTTGGTTCCTCCATGCTCAAACCCACCAGTAGCAGGTTCCAGCCAAAGGTGTTTCTTAAACAGACCAAGAGGAGCGCAGCTCCATTCTTTCTCTTACCTAAGGAGCAAGTTACTTGGATCTCCATACGGGTTTGTCCTTGATAGTTAGGAAAGACAGGGACCCAAGTCAGTTCCAGAATTTTTTCTATCCCTGATCAAGACCTATGATGGTTTATTAATTCTTAAAAGTCACAACTTAGAATAATTTTAATTTGTTCATTGTGTTCTCCCTGTGAGAAATCCTGAATATCTTCAAATAAAGATAAAGTGGAAATCATTATTTTATCTACTAACCACTACCAAGTGCAATGTACACAACGTATAGAGGAAATTCTTCCCTCTGCCACTAAATTATCCAATACACCTGAGTGCAGTTGTATCATGGAATTTAGGAATCAAAGGGTCACATGAACAAAAGAAGTTCTGTTGATTCTGTTTTTCTTAGTGGACTACACTGGGTGGAGACCTCCCAGGTTGAACTTTAAAACAAACCCTACAAGTACAACCTCACTCCAGGTCACCTCCCAACCATCTCTTCTACTTTTTGTTTCTTTGGAAGTATTTAGCATTTGGGGAATAAATTATTTCAAGAGTATGCCCTCCTTTCTGTGTCTCTGCTACCTTCAGTGATTAGCAATTAAAAGTGCTTCACATAAACTTGGAGGGCACAATCTTTCTCATTATAGATTGCAAGCTAGCATCTGAATTCTTTAACATTGATACATGAGAATGTGGTAATTAAAAGGAATGAAACAAAAAGATAACCTTGCCACTTGGTTGCTGGTGGCTTAGACTTGTGGCATCATGATGGTGCAGTGATGGTAAGGGGACATAACTGACTCTTGATTTCCCAACTAATTCTCCTCCTAAGTGTTTGAAGTGTATTTAGTGTATACAATAGGGAGGATATTTGAAGACAGATTTGACAGTGGAAATGTGTATTCGTTAGGAGAATATTGAAACTCATTTGGATTCTTATGCCACCACTCTGTGGTGGGAGGAAGATCCCTGCAGTTTTCAGGGAGCCACAAGCAATAGCATTAACAAGAACAACCTTCACTATCCTGGGCCTGGAACAGTTGAATCAGAGGCATGGTAGGTGTGTGTTCATATCACTATACATTGACAGGCATGCATGTCCGTTTTATCCTCTAATGTTCCTGAAATAATCACCATGTGCCCAGTGCTGTTCAAATATGTTTATACTCAAAAACAAATAAGTCTGAAGAGCAAAGGAAATTTTGCAGTCCCATTTCCCTCCCTAGTAAATTTGGAGGGACAAGTACAACAGCTGGGACTGACTGACCAGACATCTGATGAAGAGCTGTGGAAATGGAAAGCTGCAGCTGTGAATGAAAGGGCTTCACGGAATCTTTTATGGACAATCCAGTGTCATTCAAATCTCTGTGCAAGTTTCCCCATATGACTTGGACCCTCCACTGCCAAGATTCAAAGTTAGGAGAGAGTAGCAGTCTTTTCAAAAGACTAAAGCTTTCCAGGGTAAGTAACCTCTGCTCTCCTCTGCACCAAGGGGTCCTTTGAAATCTAGTCTCCTACTGAAACTCACTACTCAGCTGCACTATCTATGAAGAGACTCTAAAAGGCCATTCTGGGACAGCTAAGCACAGGGGGCCCTAGACAGATGACTCAGTGCCTCTAGCAGGTTATTTGAGCCCTGAGGTTCCTTCTGGTCTCACCTGCTCCATCTCAGCAGGTAAGGAAGAATGAGTGCTGCCCAGCCTCCCTCCAGGCTATTCTCAATCACTATCATTGGGCAGTAGTGTGTTTATGCCAAGTGCAACCGCCCTCAGCAGTTAAGTCAAGTCAACCTTTTGATTTCCTGCTCTTGTCCACTGAAGTGTCTGGTAAGCTAAGTGCATTCAAGTTTATACATTCACCAAGGATGCTTACCAGTTCCCCTGTCTTTGGAGCTATATCACTTCTACAGGGCTTAATTTCAGAAGTATCTAGAAATATTTAGAATAAGATTCAGCAGATATCCAATGGCATCATAGCTTGCACCATTAAGAAGCAGCAGGCTTATGGCGCTCGGTCTGTAACAAGGTCTATTTTTGGAACTTTCTCACCTTTCAGAAACCTCTGCTGTTGTTGCATTGGAAACAAAATACATTTCTTTGTTCTGTTTCAGTTTCTGATTTCTGCTTCCTCACACATTCTAGGACAGGCTGTTATGAATGTCAGGCTCGTCAAGGCTAGCCCTGACTGTTAGAAATGTCTGAGTGAAAAGCCAATATAAAAATTCTCAGCAAAACACAAATGTGACTCATCAGGATAGGTATGTGGCATTTACTGAAACTATTTGATTGTAGAATCGTTGTTATTAGGATGTGCCTATGAGTTCATCTTCCAGGGGAAGCACTTTGGGAAATGTCCTTTTTGCTTTGAAGTCCAGTCTCTGCATTCTAATTACTTTACTGTGTAACTCAAATGTATGGTGCTTGGGCCAGCCCTTCAGATACCATGTGGGAGCCTATTAGATATGAGGAATCTTGGGCTGGGGTTGTGGCTCAATGGTAGAGTGCTTGCTTAGCACTCATGAGGCACTGGGTTCGATCCCCAGCACTTGCTGAATCAGAGTCCATTTTTTTTTTTTTTTAGTTATTTTATTTAAATGCGTTTCAAGTCATAGTACATAACCAGATCTCAGTTTTTCCATTTCTCTGGTTGAAAACCAGAGAAAATCACACCATTTGTGTCTTCATACATGCACCAGGGGTAGTAATGACCCTCTCAATCACTATCATTACTATGCCCATTCCCCTTTCCTTCCTCCCACCTCCCCCTGCCACATCCAGAGTTCCTGTATTTCTCCTATGTTTCCCGTTCCCACCCCCCTTATGTATCCTCATCCACTAATCAGAGAGAACATTCGGCATTTGGTTTTGGGGGATTGGCTTACTTCACTAAGCATAATGTTCTCCAATTCCATCCATTTGCCTGCAAATGCCATAATTTTATTCTCTCTTATTGCTGAATAATATTCCATTGTGTATATGTACCACAGTTTCTTTATCCATTCATCTATTGAAGGGCATCTGGATTGCTTCCATAGTTTTGCAATTGTGAATTGTGCTGCTATAAACACTGAGGTGACTGCTGTATTGTAGTGTGCTGTTTTTAAATCTTTAGGGTATAAGCCAAGGAGTGGGATAGCTGGATCGAATGGTAGTTCCATTCCAAGTTTTTTAAGAAATCTCCAAACTGCTTTTCAGATTGGTTGCACCAATTTGCAGTCCCACCAGCAATGTTTGAGTGTACCTTTTTCACCACATCCTCGCCAGCACTTATTGTTGCTGGTATTTTGGATAGCTGCCATTCTGACTGGTGTGAGATGAAATCTGAGTGTAGTTTTGATTTGCATTTCTTTAATAGCTAGAGATGATGAACATTTCTTCATATATATATTTATTGATTGTATTTCTTCTTCTGAGAAGTTTCTATTCAGCTCCTTAGCCCATTTATTGATTGGGTTATTTGTTTTTTGGTGTTAAGTTTTTTGAGTTCTTTATATATCCTGGAGATCAGTGCTCTATCTGATGTGCGTGTGGCCAAAATTTGCTCCCAGAATGTAGGCTCTCTGTTCACCTCATTGATAGTTTCTTTTGCTGAGAAGAAGCTTTTTAGTTTAAGTCCGTCCCATTTATTGATTCTTGCTTTTATTTCTTGTGCTATAGGAGTCTTGTTAAGGAATTCGGGGCCTAATCCAACATGATGGAGATTTGGGCCTACTTTCTCCTCAATTAGATGCAGGGTCTCTGGTCTAATTCCTAAGTCTTTGACCCACTTTGAGTTGAGTTTTGTGCATGGTGAGAGATAGGGGTTAAGTTTCATTTTGCTGCAAATGCATTTCCAGTTTTCCCAGCACCATTTGTTGAAAAGGCTATCTTTTCTCCAATGAATGTTTTTGGCACCTTTGTCTAGTATGAGATAGTTGTATTTATGTGC
>PVHX01015178.1:0-47759 GCA_004024805.1 Geosciurus inauris
AAGCAGTGCTTTTTCATTACATATTTAATTACAATCAAATTGAACAACTTTTAGAAAAAAATCACAGCATTATTAAAAGAAGCTTGGAACACAAATAATTTTATTACTTTTCAAGTTGAAACTACTGTTATATTTTTATTTCATCCAGAAAAATTTATTTTTATTTTCTAATGTTATGATAAATGCAGAATGTCTTTGATTATTGCCTGTAATCAGGGCAAGCTCATATTCTACCTTCATGGATTCTTCTCAGCCTAAAAGAGGGTTTTATAACTATTTTTCAGTAATTTGTAGTAATTTATGCTTTAAACAATGTTCAAGTTTCACAAGTTCCATTTAAAGTTGGAAATTCTCATGTTCCTTTGGGTAACCTCTGGCAAGAAGCTCTTCAGTTCTGAAGGGGTCTTATCATTCTATCCACGTAAGAAATCACCTCCCTGAGAGAACTGGCTTGATTACCTGGGTATTGCAGGAAGAAAAACACCACCTATTTACAGACTTTTATCAGATGACACTTTTCCTTAGATTCATAATTTCTTATTTTTTTCCTACTCGCTTGTTTTAGAAACTTTGTTTTCAGGAGAAGGTATAGACAAGTCATTTAAAATTGCTCTCAAGACATATGAAGTTTTTAAGAAATGGTAATAAAAATTAGAGACTTCAGAGCCCCACAATCCCCTGCTGGACTCTGTCTGTGAACTACTAGGAAGGCACTTCTGCAGATTCTCTGTCCCCTTTAATGCCTACGTGGGGAGTGAATGTCTCCAGTATTTTGTTCTAGAAATGACCACAAGGGCATCAGACTCTGTTCTGAGGACATTATGTGCATATACAGGCATGCATAAAAGGATACAAGATGCAAGTGGGAATTGCTGACATATTTGTTTCCAAAGCAAACTACATGGATAAAATAATTAAATAATTTGGAGGTATTTGAAATTCATTAAAATGGCCATTTGGAATCTCCAATTGCTGTCTCTATCAATCTTTTGCATTATCTCTATAGAAAAAGATGTCCCCTGGGCATCCTCAAATATCCTGAGATGCCAAAGTAATGCCTAAAATTATTTGAAATTTTAGAAATTAAAATTCAAGAGGCACAGCTAGATAATCCTATTATCAATACATTAGAATTATTTAGCTATGCCTAACAACAAGGAAATGAACAATGCAGAAGTTTTAGAGATAATGAGCCTAAGCTCATTACACAGGAAAAAAAATACTTGGATCATTTCTGATAGCATTTGTCTTGAATTTTGATCACCTAAATGAGAGTTCCCATGCCACCTGTCTTATTTAAAAAAATTAAATACCCCATACCTAGCCCCCCTAATAAGCTCTCTCTGGATCCACAAAAATTATAATGTGTAACCCTTTAAAAATAATCTTAGATAACCAAAGAAGGCATACAAACCCAAAGGAAACCATTAAGAAGCTTCAAGAGCTAGCTCAGTGTCTAAGATCGAAAACTTTGAGCAGGATAAGAAGAAAATAAGATTGCGTTTGAACTACACATTTGCTCTTGGCAAATGATGAGCACTGATGTGGGAGAGATTTTGAAGGAGCTTTTTAGCTCTTCTGCATCTCTCTCCAAAGACTAATTTAATTGAAAAGCTATAGTGTCCATTTATGCTAAAGGGAAGGTTTGTTTTCACAAAGCTGCTAGACACTAAGGTGGGTTTAAAAAAAGAGGGAGATTGGGGGAGAGAGACAGCATTCTGCAGTTTCTGTTAGCAAAAAATAAAAGACCATTGAGCTTAATTATTTGAGTGCTTTCAAAACTGAATGAATTCTCTGAACTCACTCCTGAGCCTTATTCTTAAAGTCACATCTAAGCCATTTCTATGGGAATTATACAGCTTATGGGAATTAATACTTTATAGGTATTAAGATGGGAAGAACATGGTTATTGTTTTTAATGAAAATAGGAAGGGCAACATGAGATAAAAACAGAATTGGCAGCAGCCATTCTGCCTGTGATAAATTTGCAAGAAACTTTCATATTGCTTGACTGGATCAAGAAAAATCCATGAAATTCAGTGATGTGGGACATAGCAACTCAAACAAACTTTCTTCAGAAACAGGAATCACGGTGCTCACAACAGCATCCCTAATAGTAGCAATGACACCTGCTGAAACACAAGCGCTCATGATATACCAGGCACTGTACCAACTACTTTCATATTGACCTTTATTCATTTAAATAGCAATTAATTCTTTAGTTCCTACTATGTGCCAGGTCATGTTCTATGAGCTGAGGCCTGGGTGTGAATAGTGTGGATCTGATCCTGGCAGTCTTGCCCTCCAGTTGAGAGAAGCAGGAGAACATACAAGTGATCGTGTAAAACAAAATGCTTCATAATGACAATCATTTCATAAAAACAAAATTATGAGAGCAGGACTTGGGATAATAAAAGTGTCGATGGTCAGGGGAGAACTCTCAGTAGAGGGGACACCTGAGCTGAGTCTTGTTCCTTGTACCTTCCTATGCATACATGCGAACACAATCCCTGTTTTGCTGACAGGGATGTGTATAACATGCAGGACAACTCATTTAATCAAGCTGGGTTTGAAACTCAGCTCTTTCCGTTTCCGGGTCCAAGTTGCTCATCTGTTGTGCTCCTTTATCTAGAGTGGGCGTGGTGATTTGCCAAGGAGGACCCTCTTCTCTTGCATCTATTTTGATGTCTGCACCTGTGCAGGGTGGTGGGATTGTGATATGAACCCTTCAGGTCAATGACTGTCATACATGCAAAAGGTTCATTTCTTTAATGTTTTTATGTATGTAAACATGTATTCATGCATTCATCCATTCATTCAGCAAACATTGATTGCACACTTACTGTGCACCAGGCATCATTTTCAATGCTGAGGATATAGCAGTAGGAAAAAAAAATAATAAAAAATATCCTTTCCCTGGCACAGCTAATATTCTTGTGAGACCATAACAACTAATGCACAAAAAAAATTATACAATTCAATATATTTATTGAATGGTGCTAATTGCATTTTATAAAAATAAACCAGAATTATTGGACTTTATAGAGAGAGAGCTGGGAGGATTTTCTTTTTTATTAGAGTAGTCAAAGTAGAATTTCTAAAGTGGTTATTGACTCTGGTAGGACTGAAAAAGTGAGCGTCTAACCAACCACTGAGCTGGTAGAAGCATCCCAGGCAGAGGAAGCAGAAGATACCAAGGGCCTGAGTCCAGAATGGACTTGCTTGTCTGAGGAATGCCAAGGCCACTGGAGCTGGATGAGTAAAGATGGGGGAGAGTGTTAGAGAAATGAGACAGGGGTAGAGCGAGAAGGGATCTCTAGATTCCATTCTAGATGTGGGGGGATTCCACAGAGTGGAATCTGGCAGGAGAGCAATGCAATCTGGTGGGGCTTTTATTGGGATATTTGCCTGCATTCCAAAAGTGTGATATATAGGTATGTGCATCTACCTGTTGTACAATCAGCCTGCCAGGGACTCTGCATGAGAGGCTTGGGATGGCTGCAGCAGTATCTTCAGGTCAAAGCACATCCTGGCCTTCACAGAGACACTGACTGCTTCTGGGGCAGGTGACTTTGATGAGGCTGGGAAAGGCAAGCCTAAGTGCCAGGAACTGGGACCCAGCTCAGCTCCTCCTTCTCCCTCAGCCAGCTGTGTGATTGCAGGTGGGTTCCCCAAATCCCTACACTTTGGTCTCCTCATGTGTCATGCAGGGATAAGGGTATCATTCACCTCACATTCTGGTTGTGAGAATTGGACAATGTGATATGGATAAGGCCTGTGGTATAGCCTGCCATTCACAAAGGGTTAGCTTTGTAAATAAATGTATTCTTCCATTCTGCCACTTGTGTTTTGTTTTTCCTGCAGCAACTGGGAGAAACCTAGGTACTTGGATTAGTCCTTGGCACCTGTGAGGCACCAAATAAAAATATCAAGCATAGGACCTCTTTCACACATCTTAAATTTTTGACAGACTTCTGAGCCAGACATGATCATAGTTGTACTTTGAATATGTATCAATTAAGAAAACACTTAAGGACAAAATGCTAATATTAGCAATGAACTTGTATATTGTTCATCCTGACACCCATCCCAGCCTTCAGTTGAAAAATAAGAGTGCCTCTTCACTTGGAAAGCATTGCTTATTCACCTTATGGAAGTGCTTGCTGATCATGTGCATTTTAGACGTAGATCTAGTTTTGCCCAGATGGGGCCTACTCCATAGGCTGTTGGAGGTGAGGGGAGGAGGATCATGGCTTCTGACCCCTGAGGGTCAGCCTCTGTCCTCTTATTCTCCAGGTGCCTCTGGCCCAGCCAGCAAGTGCTCCCAGCCTCAGGGGACCAGGGAAGGCTATCTGGAAGGGTTGCTGAAGGTTGGCTGTGTCCCAGGGTGTCCTCATCATCCCCCCACACTCATGAGTCAAACTGACAGAGCGCCCGCCTTCCTGGAGCATACATTTAGTGTGGGGACAAGTCAGGCACTAGCTAGCAGATAAATCCCACTCTGTCAGGAAGGAATTTAAAATTCCTTAAAATTAAAAGCAGGTAAAAGGGAGTGCAAGATGGGAGTATGTTGTTTTGGACAAGATGGTCAAAAAGGGTCCCTCTCTGCAGAAGTGACAGGACCCTGGGTCCACAGTGAAGTGTTGTGGGGAGGAGAGCAAGATCCCGGGTAGGGATGGGGCCAGGCATAGCTCAAAGTCAAGAGAGCTGGAGTCTTTTGGGAGCCAGAGGAATAACCAGGAAGCTTGAGTGGCAGAGCAGATAGGACCACCATGGAACTGAGGTGAAGAAGAGCTGGGGTCCCTGCTGAGATGGGAGACCTCAGAGGGCACAGGAGCAGTCAGGTTTGTCTGGGTTCTCTTTAGCTGCTGGACTATTTACAGGGCATGAAGGATACAAGCCTGTCCACTGCTCAGGAGCCTCCTGCATCAGCCAGATGAAACCAGACTGAGGTAGAGGTAGGACGGGTCCAAAGAGAGAGACCAGAACTCCAGGTGGGAGGTGAGTGAGAGGAGTCTACTAATATTGTCTGTGCACAATCTGCATATGTTGATTTTATTAATATTTTCTCCAATTCTCACTTGGATTTTTCTCTTCTAGTTGCAAAAATGAGGATCTTATTGAAAATGGCCAGTCTGTCATTTCCTAAGCCAAAGGAAACAAGAAGTGTTTGAACCTGCATTTGTTAGAATTGATTATGCAGGGAAAGAGGCCACCCTCTTCCAAGCACATTTTCTGGAGTCCTACAGAAAGTGCAGCACCAGGGAAGGAGGTGGACATGGAGTCACATAGACAAGGACTCTGCTTCTCTCCCTTGGACTGCTTCCTTGCCCGTGACCTTAGGCATCTTTGCTTCCCAGTGTTTCAAGATTTCTCATTAGCAAAACAGACCTGGTATAAGGGCTCATATAATTGTTTTTTATGAGAATTAATTGAAATAAATCAGATAATACACTTACCACAGTGCCCTTTACATGGTAAGTGGTCAATAAATTTGAGTCATTATATTAACAAGTTAATAACGCAATCCATGCCTTGATTTTCACAGTGGTAGAATAGCATAATGAAAACATACTCTTTGCATTGTTGGGAGAGGTAAAGAATTATTACCAGCAAAGCACTTGAAACAGTACCTTGTACACAGTAAGTGGTTAATAAATGTCAATTGATTAAAATCATCACTGGGATGCCTACTTTGTCAACCCTGAGGAACAGATCCTATATCTTGCTGCTTTTGAGTCCGCAAGACCCAGCACACTGTTGTGCTCAATAAATGTTGTTTATAAGAATGAAGATCTGTAACATATCAGCAGTGAAAGTGAGAAAAACCTAAGGAGAGAAAGGGTTAGGTGTGTCTCTATGGAAAGGGTTACAGACCACTAGCTCCAACTCTGTCCTTTGATGGAAATTCCTAATAGTTAGCTCCCTTACCCAAGTCTGCCAGTGTCCTGTAGTTTCTCATCCTTGACCATCTTTTAACCCAGAGTTGTCCCATCATGAGCTGTCATACCACAGGTGATAGTTCTAAGAGCATTGAGTTACAGATTGAAAGTAAGGTCCCCTTTTCAATACCATTTCAGCCCCTCTGATTAAATCAAGAAGACAGGCTCTGTCTGGTGTTAGCCTGATTTTGGAATCTCTCTCGCTGCTGTTTTTCAAAAAGAGAGTGGACCTGAGACCCAGAAAGTTGATCAAGGAACAGTGTCCAGAGAAAACATGAACCAACTGTCTACTATTCTCCTTGTCTGATTGTAATCAATCGATAACAAATGAGTCCATAGTCTGATTGACCTGACATATCTGTATCAAGATAAAATCATGTAAGTCAATGACACTGGGACTTGTTTTAAACAAATATGAAAAGAATGCAATGCTGTACAAACTGTGAGGAGGGGGCAGAAGCCATGTGGGAACACAGTGGAAGCCACTGGAACCAGGAGACCAGGAGTGGGCTAGAGCTGCCAAGTCCCAATGCATCAAAACACTCCCGGAAGGTTTTCATTCATACTTCAAAAACTTTGAAAACTGGACAGAATCTCCCCTCCCAGACATCAGAGGGAAGCTCTGGAAAGTCTTTACATCTCCCAGGAAACCCTGAAAATATGGAGGACCCAGGATAAATGTCTTGATGCTGCAGCCCGAATAGGGTAGTAATAGACAGCCGGTCCCAGGTGTACTGGTCACTCAGAGAACATGGGCAAATGCAGATTTGCAGATTCTCAAGCTGGTGTCTGGAGATTCTGATTGCATGGGCTGAGGTGAGACCATGACTCCAGGGTCTTCCCGCATCCATGTGGTTTTGAACGACAGGACACAGGAAGATACATATGTGCATTCTGTTCATATTTTCTGTGCCTCCCGCTCTGTCTCCCCTCCTTCCTTCTCTCTGCAACCCTTCCCCTCTCCCAAATGCCAGAGCACTCACCTTTTACAAATTGTTTGATGAGTCTATTTTCACTTCTAGCTCTTCATCAACAGCAAAAAGTACAAGTAGCCTCTCTTTTGCTTACTGTCAACTGTGGAAGTTGCTTATGGTTTTAGAAATAGTGGGGACCATTTTCCCTATTGTATTGCAACAGGAAAAGGTGTCCATTGATGCAGTTTCTCTACCTGATCACAGCATCAAACATGAGAGCCCAGAGAATTACTGTGAAGGGGAAAGGCAAGCCGGCCAGCAGATGAGTAAGGAGGACTCTACCAGCTTGGGCATTGCTGGCAACCTGGGCACCATGTCAGTGCGACAAGAAGGAGATACCAGGAATCCCTCAGATGTGGCTTCTTATCTGTAACACTTTCTAATATTTGGGCACGTGTATAAAATGAGAGGCAGAAAATCTGATTTTACCCTTTGGAACCTCTCTCTGCTTTCTTGTCTCTTAAATATTTTTTCATATTTTCTTCAGTGATTCTTCCTTGTGTTTTTTTCTTCCATGATTCCATTTATTTTTTTCTCATTTCTCCCAGCAATTGGACTTCCAAGTCCTTTCTTTCTACTCTTAGATTGTAAGTGAAAGTAACAAAAATTGTTGTGGTGGTAATGATGAAGATGATACTGGTCATAACTGCCATTGTCATAATGGCTGCCATTTCTTGGCCTGCATGATGGCTATACCAAAAGGACTCACCTGGTTGCTGGCTAACATTTACTAAGCACTGACTACATACAGGGTGTTTGCCCACAGTCTCCTGGGAACTGGATACTATTAGTACTGGCCCAGTAATAGGATGTATAGAATATATGTACAAACCAAGTTCTGGAAATTTTAAGTAGCTCGACTAAGACACACAAGCTGTAGACAGAGTATGGAAACCTAGATCTACTGATCAGAGTACAGGTACATGGACACTATGCTCTTTTGCTTCTTACAGCATTTACTGCTTAATTGCAAGAATCACATGCACAAACACAGATGGCCCAGTTAGGTACTGGGAGGCCAAGGCATGAACTGAAAGTCAGTGTGTCTATCAGGCTAAAGTCATTCAAGTGTGTAAAAGGGGAAAATAAATTAATTAATAAGAGCACCCTTATTCTCCAAATCCCCAAGCACCATCTTTAAAATTTGAGTCTGTGATCATTAAAAAAAAAATTAAACCTCTTGCATTTCTCACAATGACATTTTGGTAAATCAATTTGTGTTTTATTAAACACATGTAGAAAAAAACCAACAAGCCCTCCAACACAACCCATTTTCAGTGACTCTTAGAATCATGCTCATCCCATCTTGCTGCATCTCTGAGGATGTGTTCTAAAGGCAGATGCTGCCCTGCTGTTCCTCATAAATCTCTTGCAGGCTCCATGTCTGTGCCTGTCCATGAAAACCCGCAGAACACAAGAGATGTTGCTGCCCAGTTATTGATTTCAGCAAATGAAAAACTCCCCTTGAAGATTTCCCCTTTAGAGTCCCTCACAGTATTATGATCAGGCTTTCTAAAGATGTCACTTTCTTAGTATTTAATTGTAGGTCACACTTAAATGAGATGACCGAGAAATTCCAGGGGCCCTAGCTCAGAGGGAGAATGATGCTTAGAACCGATATCATGATGGGATCTTTCTTCAAATGAATCGATGATTTAGTTATTGCTACATTTTCATGTGTTTACTTTTTTAATATTATTTTTTAGGTTTTTTTTTTGTACTGGAGATTGAACATAGGGGCACTTAACCACTGATACATATCCCCAGCCCTTTTTATTTTTATTGTTTTATTTTGAGACGGGTTCTTGCTGAGTTGCTTAGGGCCTCTTCACTAAGTTGCTAGAGCTGGCCTTGAACTTGTGATCCCCCTGCCTCAGCCTCCCAAGCCACTGGGATCACAGCTGTGCTCTACCCTGCCTGGTATGTTTTACTTTTTATAGTTAAAATTCTAAAGCAAATCTTTAAAATAATACAAAGTTTGGCAAGCCACCTAGCCACCTGAGTGGAGGTTTTCTCATGAGAAATCAAATGAAATTATCATCCAATTTTGTTGTCTTTAAAATTAATTCTTAATTGTATTGTGTGGGAATAGCCAATCAGGTGAAATGATAGAAAGAACTATCAAAAATATGATGAGCTCATTTCATGCATTTCACTTTATTTCAGGTATCATGGAGCTAAACTTTTAATTAAGTGAAGTCCTCTTTGAGACTCAAACTTGAAATCTCTGTGCCTTGTTCCCTGTAAAGTAGACATAAGGAGAGCATTTTTTTCCAAGCAATATTGTGAGGATTTAAAAATTGATAATTATTAAGTACTTGGAGCAATGCTTGATGTAATTAAACCAGTACAGTTACTTCCTCTGTCCCTTCCCAGAGACAGGCACTATGAAGAGTCTAGTGTGCACGTTTTTTATTATTTATAATGTTACATCCATGTGTATGTACTTATGAACGTTATTATTCTTTTGTGTGTGTTTAAAAGTATTTGTGTAAATAACTTCACAGTATATATTCCAAATTTTAAAAAAATCTGTTCTGGGCTGTATCCATAAAGATTGGTAAGTAGAGAAGAAAAGAGGGCATTAAATTTTTTAAAAAATATATAACTTATTCCTGTTTATATGCTACATAGTGTTCCATTATAACATATGTATTTTTTATCAAGTTATCAGTTTTTGTGTAAATAGACACTTAGCATGTTTTTATTTTTCCCCCAGTACACACCATCTTGTATTAAATAGTCTGAGAAATTTTACAATTGTCACATGAATAATTTATATAGAGAAGAAGAGTTGTGAGAATTTTACCGTATGTAGTGAGGAAATCAGTTGAGAAAAGAAGCATTACTGAAACAGTGACTATTTTACTTTGAGCTTCTGGGGGCATTCACTGAGATCCATAGAGCTCTCTAACCAAAACTGTAGCTGGCTATCTGACACCTAGTAGTCAATTGCAAAATATATGCTTGAAACAAGTGATTGAGCAAAAATACAGTAACCACTAATTCCATAACTAGTGTGAATCAGCTGTGCACAATTTTTGAATCCCAAGTATGTCATGAAGATGTCAGCAGCCACCTTGGGGTGGGGCAGGGAATAGGGACGAACAGGAAGAACAGCATAAAGAGCATGGGCAAAGCATGTCTGTCCTCAGGGTCTGCAGTTGCCTCCCTGGAGAGCTGGGTGACCTTTGCTTCTGGAGTCTGAGCCCCAGGTTGGGGATTGTGTGTGGATGGGTGAGGCGTGCAAGGAAGGGCTCTGGGATTTTATAAGTATTACCATTAGTCAGTCCCGCCACTTAACATTTTAAGTGGCTAAACTTGAGTTTGATGAAGATTGGACATCTGGGCACTGAGGCACACTGCTAAGTCCCCAGGTGAGAAACAATACAGGCCCAAGGGAGAGAGGGCCATGTGATTCCATGTGTTTTCAACAGGGAAGACCAGCATCGTTCTCAGAACTGGGGTGTGTGCCTGTGTGGGTTTTCTGTTTTCCAAGCATGATTGTTGGTGAGATTGTATGTGTGCCCTGAGGGTCCGTGATGCATGGTAGGAGATGCAAATGTGTTGCAGTGCATGCTTCCTGCACTGCAGGGAGAGGTGTGTTGTGGGTGGCAGGTACTGTGTGTCTCTGGGGGCCTGTTATACCTGAGCCTTTATTATAGATGATTTATATGTTTGCGAAGGACCCAGGAGGTACCTCTTCTTGCACTGGATGAGCTACTAACAAAGCAGAGCTCTTCAGGACTTTCCCTAGGAACATGGAGCCAATGTCACAATGAATTCCCTAGGGTGCCCCTGAGGGATACACCCAGCCCTCCTGGTGATGTTTCAGAGTGAGAGAAAAATACGGTATGTCCCCTATTTGGTGCAATCAGCACTAGATAGGAAATGTATGAGGCAGATCACTGGGAGAGTGAACTCTATATCCTACTGTAATTTTATTTCCTTATCCATCTTTCTCCCCAGACTGCATGTTCCATCATGTTGGGATGATTTTACAATGTCATCTTCATTACCTGGAACACAAGGTGGTTTTTGATTGAATGAATGAATGAATGAATGAATGAATGAGCACATATTCACAGTTCCTGGAGCCTTTGGTATATTCTGCTGCCTAGCCTGTTTATGCCCACAGGATGAACAGAGCAGACTCTTCGTAACATTGTTGAATGGATAAATGAGCAACCGTGCATTACACACATGAACATTTGCTTATGTCAGAAGCAGGCTAGCAATCACAAGGAATCAGCTCCCTGGTGGGGTTTTTATTCTTCCCCTGTGGATTCCATGGGAGCACTTCATCTGTTGTCCCTTTGGTTTGATTGTTGTTCTTTAAGATCATTGTGGCAGTTCCTCTGTTCACTGTCAAACTGCAGCCGTATATGCAGGAATAAAAAAAAGCAAGGGAAAAATTCTTTGTAATCCAGGTACAAGAATTTCCTCAAAGATATTTTTTCTGAAGAAAGGTAAAAGAAATGTGGGAAAGTTGGGTGAATGAGTTTCCAGACTTGCCAAACACATAAACAAACAGAACTGTGTTGCTACTTAGATAAATGTTTAGTAAGTTTTATCATCTTGTGACTAAGGTCAAACAAATGTGATTCCTTGGAGGAATTATTTACTGGAAGCAAAGATATAGCATCAACATCTGTGTTTCTAATCCCTAGAAAAGGAATAGATCAAATAGATCATGAGTAAGTTCCACAATATAACTTCTATATTATCATCTCGAGAGAAGTAGAATTTAAGTAACTTTTAGTTGCCTTTTTTACATAATTTAGATTTTTATTTCTTTAGTTAGCTGTCTCCCCCTCTCTCTTTATATTCATTTCATTATCTTCAAAAAATTAGTCTTCACTTTTTTTGGTGAAATTTACCATAAGAACATTCACAATGAATGGACATAAAGATTTCTCTCAGGTGATCTAGTTATTTCAATCAACATTGTCATTTGAGAATGTGCCAAAAGTTACAATATTTAACATCCATATAATATCACCTTATAAATTTAGTTTTTACACAGTGATGTCCTGAGGAGAGTGACCTGGAGTTTATAAATGTTCCCTGCTCACCACATTCCCTCAGGCAGCATAACATTCTAGACAGTGTTTAATGTGCCCTGATTAAAATTTAATGGATTCTTGCATTTCCTGTGGACTGACCTGATAGTATCTCAGCAGATGTGTAAGGAAAAAGGAGCTGGTTTCCAGTGTGTAGCAATGTACTGTGGAAAGTTTTTTTTTTAAACCATGATCTGATTTTCATTTTAGATGGTCAGATGGTAGCCCTCCAAGCTCCCATGGCACAAGAAAAGTTTTGTACTTTGCTTTAACTTTTGAGCTCACCACTATACTCCAACAAATAATATAAATAGAAAAACTCATTTGTAACTCCTCTGCTATCCTGCAGAGGAGAGAAGGACCCAGAAAGGTGAATGGGAATTCTCCTCAAGATAAAGCAGTAGTAATAGAAACTTAGGACCTTTTTTATTAAAAGAAAAAAATTAATGGAAACACAAGGAAGAGCTTCCTGTAGTTTCTCAGTCATGACAACAGCAGCTGTGGCACATCATGCACTCAGCAACCAATCTGTGGATTGAGATGTTTTAATTTTCTGTGAGAGAAACATATGGTAGAAATCAAAGGCAGTCCTTGACTTCCAGAGGCACAGAGGAAAGTGGGCAGGTGAGGGCTTCAGTTTGAAGCTTGCTAGGCTTCAGTGGGTGCTCCATGTAGATCTTCCAGGGTACAAATCTTGTTTCCAGGATCAGAGGAGAGGACAGAAACTATGAGAGGGAGGGAAGGGTAGATAAAAGGAATCACTGGAGGCTGAGTTCCCTGAAGGGAGTGTGTGTGTTTTGGAGTCATTCTTTTATTCATTCAGTGGAGGTTTCTTTATTTCTATAATATTTGTGGCCCTGTGCTGTGCACCACGGCTATTGGACAGATAAGTCGCAGCTCCTGTCTTCAGAATTTAGCAATGGAGTGCCTAGAATAAAGCCAGGCACCCCGAGAGGCCTCAGGGAATGGTGGAGGATGGATAGATGAATACATTTCAGTATGGGTGGATGCATGGATGGCAGGATGGGTGGATGCATGGATGGCAGGATGGGTGGATGCATGGATGGCAGGCTGGGTGGTTGCATGGATGGATGGATACATGGCAGGCTGGCTGGATGAAAAGATGGATAGATGGCAGGCTGGATGATGCCTGGCTGAAATGAAGAATGAAATAATTGATGAGTGAGTGAAAATGATCCATGGCTCTCCAGGAACTCGGGCTCATTTTCTATGTTTGTTTCCTGGTCTAAGTGTTGATTTCCAGGGTCAACTCTGGTGAGCCATAATGTGCTATGAAACTGTCCACATTGGCCCAGTTGGCCTGAGTTTCTTTGACTCCTCACTGAAGGTCCTAAGGGGGCCTTCATGTTTCTCTGTGCCTTCCTTCCCTCTCCTCTACTCTCAGAAACTGTCCTCATCAGATGTACTAACATTTCCTGAAAGTCCACTCTATGCCAGGCACTGTCCCAGGGCCTTAGTGACCCTGACTTTGTTCAGGCTTCCTCTCAATCAAGGAGGTAGACACATTATGATCTGAAATTTCAGATAAGAATAAACCAAGGCTTAGTTTTCCTAAGTAATGTGCTCATGCAGTAAACACAGATGAGGCCAATATTTAAGGCCATGTGTGTCCGACTCCAAAGCCATACTTAGTACACAGCCTCAGCAACTTTAGAAGCCTTGGTGAACCCCATGGTAACATACAATAAACCATACATCTTCCAAGTGACTCAGTTGAGCCCTGGCTCCAGCGACTGAGGAGAGAAACCTGGGATGGGCTGGCACAAGGGCTCTCTCCTTGATTCTCTTTTCTTTCTTTCCACATTAGAATTTCTACACATGCTGGTTGTAGTGTCCACCTAGCAGCATTGCCCATATGGCTTTGTGGCCTCCTTCTAGGAACCACAGCACATGTTCTGTGGGTTACATCCACCCACATGGTTCTGCACAACCTCCTATAACCAGTGACTGGCCTCTGATCTGCTTACCTCTATGCAGAATGCATCCAGGACTTCAGGTGACAGCCATGTCAACTGCCAAAGCAAAATAAAGCTGGCATTTGCAGCACAAGGGGATGGATCCTGGGCTTTAAACTGCCTGCTCTGTAGAGTTAGCATCAGAGGTCTTGAAGTCAGTCAGACTGGGGTTCAAATCCAAGTTATTTACTTTCTGTTTGATTTTAGACAAGGTATTTAACCTTCTCAGCACTAGTTTCTTAACTTAAAAAGTCCCCACTATGTCACAATGTCACCATGTGATTTATGCAGGTTATGTCTGTGGTATGCTGCATGTGTTCCTGGCACATACTAAGTGCTCAAAAAATGTTAAAGGGCCGTTTATGGCAGTGAGAGTCAAAACAGCTTAAGGTCTCCTAGAACAGCAGTGTGGGACGTCCTTGAGAAGGAGCTGTGTTCTTTTGAGATCTCTGTTTATATTTTGTGCATAAGATTAATAACAAGCTCATGGAGAATGGAAAATATAGGTCCCCAAATAAGTCAATAGGATTGAAAGAACTACATTCCAAGTCAAGTTCACTGTTCCTCCTTTTTTCTTAGGGCCAAAAGTTCTTCCCAACATTCAATTCCTTTCAGGTTTTGATATATTTATTAATTAGGCAAAATGGTAATTGACAAGCTTAAAATGATAAATATGCTCATAATTTACAAAAATGTTTTTGTGTGACAGTAGTGAAGGATGCAGTGAGGTTGAGCAGGAGAGAAATGACAGTGTGAGTCAGCTGGGGTGGGGAAGCAGTGAGAAGACTGGGGGTCGTCATTTCAATTTCATGTGTGGTTATCATTGCTTTTCAGATTGCCTGAATGTGTGTGCGTGTGTGTGTGTTCTTTTTAGCAAGGCTAGAATAGTTTTGAAAAAAGAATGTGTGGGTGCATAGGGCTGTCTCCCCACTGCCTTCCAGAGTTTTAAGTTGCAACCCCCAGGCAAGGGAGTTCCCACTGGGTAAAGGCACCTACCTGTTCAAGGCAATGTCACCTAGCATGAGGTTGAGTTGAATATTGGCAAATAAATCAACAGCAGCAACCAGGAGGGAGCAGTGACTTCAACTGTTTTTTTTTTCTTTCTATCTTTGTGTGTGTGTGTGTGTGTGTGTGTGTGTGTGTGTGTGTGTGTGTGAGAGAGAGAGAGAGAGAGAGAGAGAGAGAGGGAAAGAGAGAGAAAGGAAGAGAAAGAGAGACAAAGAATTGCCAAGCTCCAGACAGAGGATTTTGCTCCATAATAACTGCAAGACAGGTTCATAAAATCCAGAGGGGTCTTAGGAAAATCGCTTTGGACTCTCAGTACAAAGAGTTGGCCTAAAAACTTTCCTTCTCCAAACTTAGTCCATGGACTAGCAGCCTTAGAACCTGGGAGCTTATTAGAAATGCAAACTCTCAGGCCCACTCAGACCTGAACCAGAATCTGCAATTTTTCCAAGATGTTCAAGTGAGTTGTGAACACATTAAGAATGGAGAAGGACCAGCTACAGCCTCTGACCGCTTGGCTCTGCCCACCTTCTGAGGTAAAATCTTCACATTGCCAATACTGGCCTAGGCCTTCTTTCCTGTTCTCATTCGATGTCCAGCTCCAGCCTTCTTCTCCTCTAATGAATGTCTTCACATGGCCCAATCCTCGGCTCAAATGGCACTTGCTCAGGGAAACCTCCTCTGATCCTTTAGATTACATGTCAAGTTCACCTTTGGCCTAAGCATAGACTTGAAACCCCCATATACCTCGCTGCCTTGATGTGTGCCGGGCTGTGCTGTATAATTCTTGGCTTTGTGGATTCTCATCCATCATCAACTCCACATAGACTATAAGTTTCTTGGGGGCAGGAACTGTGTCTGTTTTATTACCCCAAGTCCCAAGACCCTAGCACAGTATCCTACATATGGCAGAAGCTCAATAAATATTTTTCCAGGAAGCAGATGCATATTATCAGACCCTGTCATTAGAAGTGTTATAGGCACATTGCTGGCTCCTCTTTGGGCATGTTCAGTGAATTTCTAGAACAATTTTGTTCTTTTTTTTATAATATTTTTTTAGATATTGATGGACCTTTATTTTATTCATTTATATGTGGTGCTGAGAATCAAACCCAGTGCCTCACACATGCTAGGCAAGCGCTCTACCACTGAGCCACAACCCCAGACCCCAGTTTTGTTCTTATAAAATTCCAGATAATGAGGGAACAAACACTTTTACCTTGGAAGCATTTTCTGCACACTGGGCTTTACCCCGTGTAATCCTTACAATGTTTTGTAAATTTTATAAATTAATGAACAGAGGCTAAAATTCATGGTTTCAGATCAAATGTCTGGGAGGAGAACCATGCTGCACTCTTGACTGCTGCTTCCAAGACAGAGAAAATTGGAACTCAGCCTCTACCTTAGTTGTGCTGGCAGGTTGGCCCCCACAAGTGCATAACTCCCTGCTTCCTTCTCCTGTTAGCACAGGTCTTGGCTGAGCACACTGCTTGTGTGCCTTGCACAGTTACTGGCCTTGGGAATACCAGTAGGGCAGATGTTACCAGGCCCTGGCTCTCATGGGGAAAGCCAGAACACATTTAAGATGCCAGGTGGTGGACATGACTGAGAAAAACTAAGGGATGACAAAGGGAGGAAGGCAAGGAAGGGAGGCTGTAGTGTTGGATGGCCTCTGCCTCCTTATGAATTCCTAGATTAAGGTCTGGTGCTTAATAGCTCCTCAATGAACACTGGTTGATGACTGGCTTACAGGGGAATCCAATACTCAAAAAAAAGGGCAAGAACCACCTGTGCTTGTCTCCTCATTTTTTTTGCATATTTTATTTATTTGTTTGATTTAGACTTATATGATAACAGAGTGCAATTTGATTCATTGTACATAGAGGATAACCTATCAATTCTCTAGTTGTAAGTTGTATAGAATCACAAGATATATGCAGTCATACATAAAGTTAGGGTTATTATGACCATCATATTCCACCACCTTTACTGTCCCCATGCCCTCTCCCCCCTTATACCCCTGTGAACAGAGTTCCACCATTGTTCCCATGTCCTTCCCCACATTATGGATCAGCATCTACTTATCAACGAGTACATTCAGCATTTGGTTTTCTGAGATTGGCTTACTTCACTTAGCATGATATTCTCCAATTCCATCCATTTACCTGCAAATGCCATAATTTTATTCTCTTTTATTGCTGAGTAATATTCCATTGTGTTTATATACCACAGTTTCTTTATCCAGTCATCTATTGAAGGGCATCTAGGTTGGTTCCACAGTTTAGCTATTGTGAATTGAGCTGCTATAAACATTGAAGTGGCTGCAGCACTGTAGTTTGCTGTTTTTAAGTCTTCTGGGTATAGACCGAGGAGTAGGATAGCAGGCTCAAATGGTGGTTCCATTCCAAGTTTTCTAAGGATTCTCCATACTACTTTCCAGATTGGTTGTACCAATTTGCAATTCCACCAGCAATGTATGAGCGTGCCTTTTCCCCCACAAACTTGCCAACACTTATTGTTGTTTGTATTCTTGATAGTTGCCATTCTGACTGGCGTGAGATGAAAACTTAGGGTAGTTTTTATTTGCATTTCTCTGATTGCTAGAGATGTTGAACATTTTTTCATATATCTGTGGATGGATTGTACATCTTCTTCTATGAAGTTTGTGTTCAAACACTTTGGCCCATTTATTGATTAGGTTGTTAGTTTTTTGGTGTTAAGTTTTTTGAGTTCTTTATATATCCTGGAGATTAGTGCTCTATCGAATGTGTGTGTAGCAAAGATTTGCACCCAGAATGTCGGCTCTCTGTTTACTTATTGATTATCTCTTTTGCTGAGAAGAAGCTTTTTGGTTTGAATCCATCCCATTTGTTGATTCTTGATTTTACTTCTTGTGCTATAGGAGTCTTGTTAAGGAAGTATGGTCCTAATCTGACATGATGAAGATTTGGGCTTATTTTTTCTTTTATTAGGTATTGGGTCTCTGATCTGATTCCCAGGTCCTTGATCCACTTTGTGTTGAATTTTGTGCATGATGAGAGGTAGGGGTTTAGATTCATTTTGCTGCATATGGATTTCCAGTTTTCCCAGCACTATTTGTTGAACAGGCTATCTTTTCTCCAGTGTACGTGTTTAGCTCCTTTATCTAGTATAAGGTAACTGTATGTAAGTGGGTTCATCTCTGTGTCTTCTATTCTATATCATTGGTCTACATGTCTATTTTGGTGCCAGTACCATGCCATTTTTGCTACTATAGCTTTGTTGTATAATCTGAGATCAGGTATTGTGATGCCTCCTGCTTCACTCTTCTTGCTAAGGATTGCTTTGGCTATTCTGGGTCTCTTGTTCTTCCAAATAAATTTCATGATTGCCTTTTCTATTTCTATAAGGAATGATGTTGGGATTTTAATTGGGATTGCATTGAATCTATATAGTGCTTTGGGAAGTATGGCCATTTTGACAATATTGATTCTGCCTATCCAGTAACATGGGAGATTATTCCATTTTGTAAGGTCTTCTTCAATTTCTTTCTTCAGTGTCTTGTAGTTTGCATTGTAGAGGTCTTTCACCTCTTTTGTTAAATTGATTCCCAAGTATTTTATTTTATTTTTTTTGAGGCTATTGTGAATGGGATAGTTTCCCTAATTTCTCTTTCAGAGGGTTTATCACTGATGTGTAGAAATGCAATTGATTTGTAGGTGTTGATTTTATATCCCAGTACTTTGCTGAAATCATTTATTAACTCTAGAATTTTTCTGGTAGAATTTTTTGGATCCTCTAAGTATAGAATCATGTCGTCCGCAAATAATGATAGTTTGAGTTCTTCTTTTCTGATTCGTATCCCTTTGATTTCTTTCATCTGTCTAATTGCTCTGGCTAGTGTTTAAAGGACTACGTTGAATAGCAGGGGTGAGAGAGGGCATCCCTGTCTAGTTCCTGTTTTCAGAGGGAATGATTCCAATTTTTCTCCATTTAGGATGATGTTGGCCTTGGGTTTAGCATAGATAGCTTTTACAAAGTTGAGGTATGTTCCTTCTATCCCAAGTTTTTCTAGTGTTTTGAGCATAAAAGGGTGTTGTATTTTGTCAAATGCCTTCTCTGCATCAATTGATAAGATGATACTACTCTTATCTTTAAGTCTATTGATGTGATGTGTTATGTTTATTGATTTCTGTATGTTGAACCAACCTTGCATCCCTGGAATGAACCCCACTTGATCATGGTGCACTATTTTTTTGATATGTTTTTGTATGTGATTTGCCAGAATTTTATTGAGAATTTTTGCATTTATGTTCATCAGGGATATTGGTCTGAAGTTTTCTTTCTTTGATGTGTCTCTGTCAGGTTTTGGAATCAGGGTGATACTTGCCTCATAGAATGAGTTTGGAAGGGTTCCCTCCTTTTCTATTTCATGAAATAGTTTGAGGAGAATTGGTATTAATTCTTCTTTGAAAGCCTTGTAGAACTCAGCTGGGAATCCATCTGGACCTGGGCTTTTCTTGGTTGGAAGGCTCTTGATGGCATCTTCCATCTCCTTGCTTGAAATTGATCTGTTTAAGTTGTGTATGTCCTCTTGGTTCAGTTTGGGTAGATTATATGCCTCTAGAAATTTGTCAGTTTACTGGAGTATAAATTTTCAAAATAGTTTCTAATTACCCTCTGTATTTCAGTAGTGTCTGTCATGATATTTCCTTTTTCATCTCAAATTTTAGTAATTTGCATTTTCTCTCTCCTCCTTTTTGTTAGGGTGGCTAAGGGTTTGTCAATTTTGTTTATTTTTTCAAAGAACCAGCTTTTTGTTTTGTCAATTTTTTGAATTGTTTCTTTTGTTTCAGTTTCATTGATTTCAGCCCTGATTTTGATTATTTCCTGTCTTCTACTTCTTTGGGTGTTAATTTGTTCTTCCTTTTCTAAGGCTTTGAGATGAAGAGTCAATTGATTTATTTGTTGACTTTTACTTCTTCTAATGAATGAGTTTAGTGCTATAAACTTTCCTCTTAGCACTGCCTTCATGGCATCCCAAAGATTTTGATATGTTGCATCAGAGTTTTCATTTGCCTCTAAGCATTTTTTTTTATCTCTTCCTTGATGTCTTCTGTTATCCATGCATCATTCAATAGCATATTATTTAGTTTCCCATTGATGGAGTAGTTTCTGCTTTTTAATCTGTCATTGATTTGTAATTTTATTCCATTTTGGTCAGATAGGATGCAGGGTAGAATCTCTATTTTTTTGTATTTGCTAAGACTGGCTTTGTGATATCACATATGATCTATTCTGGAAAAGGATCCATGTGCAGCTCAGAAAAAAGTGTATTTGCTTATTGATGGATGGAACACTCTACATATGTCGGTTAAGTCTAAATTATTGATAGTTTCATTGAGATCTATGGTTTCTTTATTAAGTTTTTGTTTGGAAGATCTATCCAATGGTGAGAGAGCTGTGTTAAAGTTTCCAAGTATTATTGTTTTGTAGTCTATCTGATTCTTGTATTTGAGAAGGATTTGTTTGATATACGTAGAAGCTCCATTATTTGGGGCATAGATATTTATGATTGTTATGTCTTGTTGATGTATGATTCTTTTAAGAAGTATGAAATGACCTTCTTTATCTCTTTTCACCATCTTTGGTTTGAAGTCCACTTTGTTTGATATAAGGATGGAAACTCCTGCTTGTTTGCGGGGTCCATGTGAGTGATATGTTTTTTCCCACCCTTTCACTTTCCGTCTGTGGATGTCTTTTCCTGTGAGATGAGTCTCTTGAAGACAGCATATTGTTGGGTCTTTTTTCTTAATCCAGTCTGTCAGTCTATATCTTTTAATTGGTTCATTTAGGCTATTTACATTCAGGGTTATTATTGAAATATGATTTGTAATTCCAGTCATTTTGGTTTGTTTTTGGTTTTTACCTTGAGTTGTTTTCTCTTTTGAATGATCTTTCCTCTAGTGTAGTTCCTCTCTTTGTAAATTTTCATCATTGGTTATCATTTCCTCCTCATGGAATATTTTGCCAAGAATGCTGTGTAGTGCAGGCTTTCTTGCTGTAAATTCTTTTAACTTTTGTTTATCAAGGAAGGTTTCTATTTCATCATCAAATCTGAAGGTCAATTTTGCTGGATATAGGATTCTTGGTTGGCATTCATTGTCTTTCAGGGCTTGGAATATGTTATTCCATGATCTCCTGGCTTTTAGTGTCTGGGTTGAAAAATCTGCTGAGATACGAATTGGTCTCCCCTTAAATGTAATCTAGTTCCTCTCTCTTGTGGCCTTTAAAATTCTATCCTTATTCTGTATGTTGGGCATTTTCATTATAATGTGCCTTGGTGTAGATCTGTTGAAATTTGGTATGTTTTGTGTCTTGTAAGCCTCTTGTATTTGATTTTCCATTTCATTTTTCATATTTGGGAAATTTTCTGATATTATTTTATTGAAGAGATTGTGCATTCCTTTGGTTTGAAATTCTGTGCCTTCTTCTATCCCAATAAATCTTAGATTTGGTCTTTTGATGCTGTCCCATATTTCTTGTATGTTCTGATCATGATTTTTTACCATCTTCACTGTATGGTCAAGTTTATTTTCAAGATTGTATATCTTGTCTTCATTATCCGAGGTTCTGTCTTCCAGGTGATCTAGTCTGCTGGTGATGCTTTCTATTGAGTTTTTTATTTGGTTTATTGTTTCCTTCATTTCAAGAATTTCTGACTGTTTTTTTTTTTCACAATCTCTAGCTCTTTCTTAAAGTAATCTTTTGCTACTTGTAATTGCTCTCTTATCTCTTTGTTAGAATGATCTATGGTTGACTTTATTTGCTCTCCTATTTCTTTGTTGGATTGATCAATTTTTGCCTGTAATTGTTCATTTATGTCATTCTTTAGTTCGCTGATCCTTTTAATTATGTACATTCTGAATTCTTTCTCGGACATTTCATCAGCTGTGCTGTCAATGGATTCCATTACAGTGGTATCCAGGTTTATTTGGGGCACTTTCTTCCCTTGTTTTTTCATGTTGATTATGTATCTTCCTTTCTTAAAATACCAATGTGAGGTTGCGGCTTCTATCCTATAATCTTGTGTTGACACCCCAGATTACTTGTGTCTCACCTTGGAGCTACTTTTGTTCCCCCAGTGTCCCCAGATGGGCACTACTGCCATTAAAGTTGGAGGTGGAGGTAGTGGACGTACCTCTAGAGAGCAGTGGGAGTGGCCTTGGCTGGGCTCCTGAGGTGGCCCCTGAGGGCTTTTTTGCCCCTCTCTTGCACTCCTGCTGGTGAACAGGAACTCTGGAGTGGAACTGGAGGCGGGCCAAGGTCTCACTTACGCAGGGTCACAAGCTGAAGAGTCTGTGTGTGACCCTTACAGTGAGTGTGAGCTCCCCTGGGGCTGGAGGTTAGCAGGCTCTGGTCTGCCTTCAACTGGGCACCCCTCGCATTCCCTAAGGGTGGTTTTGGGCCTTCTGCCTCACCTGACAGGAACTCTGGAGTGGAACTGAAGTGGGCCCAGAGCACACTTGGGTGAGGCCTCTTCACACAGGGATCTCTGCAGGGGACTGGAGTTACCCTGGGTGTGCCTTCCTCTGTGGCTGGTAGCTATCAGTCTCTGGTCAAGCCTTAGTTGGACACCCTGGAGATTCCTGAGGGTGGGTCTGGCCCCTTTGTAGCTCCTGCCAGACCCCAGGAACTCTGGAGTGGAACTGGAGCGGGCCCAGGCTGCCCTTGGGTGAGGCTACCTCAGGCTAGGGTCTCTGTGGGGACTCTTACCCTGAGTTTGGGCTCCCCAGTGACTAGTGGTAGCAGTGCCTGGTCTCCCATTGGCTGGACACCCATAGAGTTTCCTGAGGGCTGATCTGGGCCCTCTGTAGCTCCTTCCGGACCCTAGGAACTCTGGAGTGGAATTGGGGCAGACCCAGGCTGCCCTTGGGAAGGACTACCTCACGCTGGTGCCTCTGGAGTGACTCTTGCCCTGAATTTGGGCTCCCCAGTGGCTAGAGGTATCAGTCCCTGGTCTCCCTTTGGCTGGACAACCATGGAGATTCCTGAGGGTGGATCAGGGCCCTTTGCAGCTCCTGCTGGCCCACAGGAACTCTGGAATAGAACTGGTGCAGGCCCAGGCTTCCCCTGGGCAGTGCTGCCTTGCACTAGGGTCTCTCCAGGGACTCTTATCCTGAGTTTGGGCTCCCCAGTAGCTAGTGGCTAGCAGTCCCTGGTCTCCCGTTGGCTGGACACCCATGGAGTTTCCTGAGGATGGATCTGGGCCCTTTGTTCTCCTCAAATTTGATGAGCTAAAGAACAAGGGTTCTCTTGCAATCAAACTTTTTATATTGGACCAGAATTGTACTCTTAATGTGCTTGCTGAGAACAGCTTAGTAGTGCAGAAATGAAGCATTTTCTGCAAGAAGCTTCAAATTCCACAAACTCAATTTGTTCTAAGTGCACACATTGGTCTTTCCTCCTGGTTGAAACAGAATGAAGCAGAACTGCTTCTCAGAGATGACAGGCACAATTTCACATTGAGGCTTCTGTGGCATTGGTAATCAAGTTTGTTCACAAGAGCACCTGCATTTCAAATGATTTTCTGAAAAATTTCGACAAATGGACTTTGGGAAACTGATTTTCTTAGCAGGTCCATTTTCCTCTTCATAGTTGGTGATCCTAGATACAAGGGACCTCTTTGTAGTACACTTTGTATTTTGTGCCTGAAATGTGCTCTGAATGTGCTTGATGACAAGAGCTTGGAAGTGCAGAAGTAAAGCTGTCTGTGGAAGTAGTTTCAACTACCACAAACTAACTTTGTCCTCAGTGAGCTCATTGGAATATGTACCTGGTTGAAGTAGCATTAAACCAATCTGCTTCAGAGAGCTAGCAGGCATAGTTTCAATTGGAAACATTTATGCCATTAATAAACGGCAAGTTGTTGCTGGTGGACAACTGCATTTCAAATGAGTTCTCAGAAAAAAGGGAATACGTTGGAAGTTTGTGTAATTCATCTTCTCAGCAGGCCCATGTTTTTGATCAATGTTGATGACCTAGATAAGAGTGCTGTCTTGCAAGGATACTTTGTATTTTTTGGAGGAAATGTGTTCTGAATGTGCATCCTGAGATAAATTTGTAGGGGGAATACTGAAAAAGTTTGTGTAAGCAGCATCAACATGAATAAATTAGCTTTGTTCTCAGTTAACACATTGGGAATTTTCCCTGATTGATTTTGCATAGCGCTTTTGTAGTATGGCCATTTTGACCGTGTTAATTCTGCCTATCTAAGAACATGGGAGATCTTTCCATTTTCCTAGGTCTTTTTATATTTCTTTATTATTCTGTAGTTTTCATTGTAGAAGTCTTTCACCTCTTTTGTTAGATTGATTCCCAAGTGGTTTTTTCCCCCCACCTTTGAGGTTATTGTGAATGGGAGAGTTTTCCTGATTTCTGTTTCACCTGATTTTTCATTGGTGTGTAGAAATGCAATTTATTTATTGGTATTTATTTTACATCCTGCTATGCTGCTGAATTTATATATGGTTATCTTTTTGGTTTCTTTTATATATGGTTTTTTTTGGGTCTTCTAAATATAGAAACATGTTGTTGGCAAATAGGGATAGGTTGAACACTTTTTAATTTCCAGATCATGCAAAGAACTCAAAAAACTTAACACCAAAAAATGAATAACCCTATCAATAAACGTACAAAGTAACTGAACAGGCACTTCATAGAAGAAGAAATATGATCAACAAATATATGAAAAAATGTTTGATACCTCTAGCAATTTGAGAAATGCAAATTAAAACTACACTGAGATTCCATCACACTCCAGTTAGAATGGCAATTACAAAGAATTATAAAGAATACACTAAAAATAAATGTTGGTGTGGGGAGACGTGTACCTTCATACATTGCTTTGGGACTGCAAAATAGTGCAACCACTCTGGAAAGCAGTATGGAGATACCTTAGAAAACTTGGAATAGAAGCACCATTTGATCCAGATATCCTGTTCCTCAGTCTATACCCAAAGGTCTTAAAATGCTATACTTTTATATAGCATACTATAGTGATGCAGCCACATCAACACTTATAGCATCTTAATTCACAATAGCTGAGCTATGGAAACAAACTAGGTGTCCCTCAACACATGAATGGATAAAGAAAATGTGGTACATATACACAATGGAATATTACTTAGCCATAAAGAAAAATAAAATTATGGCATTTGATGGTAAATGGATGGAACTGGAGAATATCATGCTAAGTGAAATAGGCCAATCCCAAATATCCAAAGGGTGATTGTTCTCTCTGATATGTAGATTCTAACCCACAAGGGAGGGTGGGAAGGAGAAGAATAGAAGTCCATTGGATTAGAAAAAAGGGAAACAGGTAAGGGAGAGGGGAGGAGAATAGGAAGGACAGTAGAATGAATGGGACAAAACTTTCCTATGTTCATATATGAATATAAAACCAATGAAACTCCACATCATGTACAACTGCAAGAATGGGATCCTAATTACAAGAAGTTATACTCCATGTATGTATAATATGCCAAAATACATTCTATTGTCAAGTATAACTAAAAGGAACAAATAAACTGTTGGAGAAAATAATAAATAAAATCCACACTACTGGCTTAAAACAGTGCTTGGAAGTGGTAAGAAATACTTTATAGCTATTATAGTTATTATTGCCTGAGTCTAAGCACACTGCCACCCAAAACCAAACTGAGGTTTATTATCAAGAGAGAAGCTTGGGCTGTATATCATGACAAAAATGACAAATAATGGTGCATTATGTAATAGCACATACCAGTGTCAGAAGCATCCTGTTCTGTAAAGCAGAGGGATCCATTTCATGTAATAACTCTACTAAGATATTGAAATGTAAGTAAAGTAGAAAGGACGTTAAAACATAGCCCTCTCTTACATCATTTGAAACTGGAAATCCATCCACCATGAGAACTTAACTGCCTCTTAGGAGTTTAGAAGTGGTGATATGTTACAGGTTTTAAGAAGCTTTAAAAGCCTGTGTTTATTCAGAAAATATTGAGTTGTTATATTTATTTCCACTCATTTATTTCCTATTATTTCCACTCATGAAATAAAAAATGGATGAGAGACTCATGAAGCAGATGCAAACACCATCCTTTATCACTGGCACACTTGACAAAGGAGTAGCAACTCAAAACTGTGCCCAAACCAACTTTTCACCCACAAAGCTGTACAGAATTCATTCATTCACTTAACCTGTATACACATACATATATACATGTGTACAGATTTTGAGGTCTTACTCTGAGTTAGACACAGTTCAAAATATTGAGGATGTAGCATGAGAAAATCAGGCAAAATCCCCCACCCTCAGGTTTACCTTCCAATAGAGAATGAACAAGGGACGCGCACTAGTCAAAATTGGCACTTGGTACAACTTAAGACTCTATCACACTTCCTTCTCCTTTCTTAAATGGTTTTGCTCTGGGAAAACAAAGCCTTTATGAGGTTGAGGAAGATGTTTTAGATAACACTCAAGGAAAGAAAGTGGCTGAACCCATCATTTTAGAAAATTGAGTTCCAGGGAGAGGAAGTATTGGCCCAAGTTCACACTATATCAGGATTCTTTCTGATACACGAAAACAAAGTTCACAAAAATATTCAGCTCAAACTCAATCACTAAAGGGTAAAATTGAGTCCTAGAATTGGCATGTCCAGTAGGTGAACCTGGGCACCAGGCCCAGAACCTCAAAGCTCTTTTGGTACCCTAACGCTGCCTCATCCCTCATTATCATGTTCTTCTCTGTTGCCCTCATGCTCATTGAGGCTGACTAGATGACTTTACAGAAATGACCTTCAGCAGCTCCAGGCTTACCTGCTGTAAGGCCATGTAACAGTCTCTAAGAGCTCAGCTCCACAGCCAGCCTGCCAAGTTCAAATTCCAGCTCCACCAGAGCAAGCTGTGTGACTTCTTCCATGTTCCCTGAACCTCTCTATGCCTCCAGTTGTGAAGACTTGAAGAGAGGATTTATGTGAAAACCTGTTCTTAAAGCTGTACTCAGTAGAGAGTAGCCAGTGCCTGTTGGCTATTATCATTGCCCCTTTATTAACCTCAGGAAAAGGAGCTCTCCTCCAGCCACTTGGGCCAGGTAGGGAAGGTCATTCCTCCTCCTTGTGTCAGGCACTCTTCTGAGCCACTCACTGCAGCTGGGGTAACTGAAAACCCTGACTGGCCAGGTGCAAGCCAGGGTCTCTGCTAGAGCCATGAGGTGCAGGAAGAAGGATGGAGCTTGTTTTGAAATCTATGAGCTGAAAATTGGGGTAAAATAGGTCCTAAAAAGAAAAAGAGCTCACACAAAAAGAGGAAAGCAGGATGCTAGCCAAAGTGAAACAGAGATCCACTCCAGAGTCCTGGGTACGAGGAAGGTGGGGAAATGAGAAAAAAGGTGCTAGGCTTTTCTTCTTTCTTCCTTCTTCCTTCCTCCTCCTCTTCCTCATTGTCACCTTCCTCCTCCTCCTTCATCTTCTTAAAAAAACAACATGCTCACATAGAGCACAGTTACTCATGCAAGTTGAAACTACCTGCAGAAAATACTTCATTTCTCCACTACCTAGCTGTTTTCAGCAAGCACATTCAGAGCCCAATTCTGGCCCAATATAAAATGTTTGCTAGCAAGACAGCCCTTGTACCTTAGATCAACAAATATGAGGAGGCAAGTGGAATGCTGAAAAGATAATTCCCAAAAGATTCATTCAAATACATTCCTCAAAATTTTTCAGAAAACTCACTTGAAATGCAGGGTACCACATGCACCAGTGATTTACAGATGGCACAGACACTTCAATGTGAAACTGTGAATGCCAATTATTACAAGTGGTTCTGCTACACTCTAGCTTAACCAGGGACAGCCCAAAGTGCTCACTGAGAGCTTGCATGGACTGCTTCAGTTCTGAACTTCCAAGCTCTTCTGAGCAAGCACATGCAGACCACAGTTCTGGATCCAGATAAAAAGTGTATGAGCAAGAGGGCCCTGGACCTAAAATCACTTTTGCATTCTCTGTTTGGGGGTGTATTTCCCAATGGCACTTCTGCTGTGGGGTAGACTTCTAGGAGCTCAGTTTTATGCAGGACCCTCTGACCTGGACTGTGTTGTGGGCCCTGAGCAGAACTCACACATGCTCAGATGCTATAGGATTCTACAGGCTAGTCTAGGAAACAGTAGACATTCATTCATTTTCAATGGCCTACAGACACATAGATGTGTGGCATTCATTATCAGTAAATGTAGAAATAAAAAGGGATATATGTATGGTATACATCATACATAACCTGAAAAAATAAATCTGACATATTCCAAAATCAAAACAGTGGCTTCCAATTGTGATGCTACCAGTAGAAAATTCCACACCTGACCTCAGGGGATAGTTCACAGTCAAAACAAGTGCACTAGATATGTTGCATCAAATTACCTTCAAGCTGGGCATGGTGGCCCACACCTGTAATCCCAGCATTTTTCAAAATTTTTCTTTTGCTGAAGACAAAAGAATCACAAGTTCAAAGTCAGCCTCATTAACAGTGAGGCATTAAGCAAATCTGTGAGACCCTATCTCTAAAATAAAACACAAAATGGGGCTCAGAATGGTCAAGTAACCTTGAGTTCAACCCCTGTTATCTCCGTCAAAAGAAATTACATCCAAATGATATGTAAAGTTACATGTGAAGCACACATGCATGTCTTGTTTACACTTGGGTTTCTTCCACAAGATATGGAATTTAAAATATACCCAAACTAAAAAAATCTGAAACATTTAAAAGAATTTCAGCATAGACCAAGTCAAACATTGTATCTCCCATTGAGTGTGTGTGTGTCTGTGTCTTTGTTTCATGATATCCAACATTTTATCACTCCCATTGGAAAACTGACTCAGATAATACAATCTGCTATACTCGTAAAAACATAATTTCTTTGTGATTCAATAAAACATTCCTTCCTTTTGGTGTGTATGCTTCCTCTAGGAATTGCTGCTACAATTAATATACTCAAATCATCCAAGTAGATCAGATAACAAAAAAATTGTATTTTAAAAAGTACTTAGTTTAAACAACAGATATATGATAAAGTGATGAATGTGTTACTAAAGGGAGTAAATAACAAAGATCTAATGTCAAATTACAGATTGGCAACTTTAAAAATTGGAATCCAATATTTAAATAAGTAAATGTCCACAATTATTTGGTGCTTCAGCACTGCCCAGCCACACAGCTACAAAATATACTTCGAAGGTTCCTGTGCTGAGCTTGAGCCTCCTTTGTATGACAAGGGGGAGGTTTGGGCTGGATCCACTCATCCTTGTCCTCATTTGGGAAGGTCTTCTACCTCAGCACAAAGTTGAACTTGATGTGAGGATTCATTGAGTAAAACACATTTGCTTTCTGAGGAATCTTCAGCTCTATGGAGAGAGGGGCATTGGGATGGAAGGTGGCACTCAAGAGGTACACCACAGGACACCCCCAACATCTGAGAGCCTCTGCCAGGAAAGGCCTGAGAAAAGACCTTGCAGCTCTCCAATTCTGCTCCAGTACCACCAAAAACATCCTCAATAGTCCTCCCTGAGGAAAAACTATACAGAGGAATCCAACAGCCCTAATGTCTGTCGATTCCAAAGGCTCTGGACTCCAGAACATCTCACTTCCTCTTGGATCTGCAAAAGGACACGTCCAGGGTTTGCTTTGGCAATCCCCTGCAAAAGGCTAATGTGCTGGATATTCTGTCACTAGCAATGTTCACAGGTGATTTGGGGGAGCCATTATGATGGTGAGTGCTCTGATGTTATCATGAAATTCCCATTCAAGATGAAAACACTACGGGTGGTGGTCAGAACTGGAAGAAGGCTGGGCATGTTTGGAGGAAGACCTGAACAGGGTTGTGCCCTCAGCAACTGTATCTTCACCCTGTGAGCTCCTCTTAATCCTCATTCTCCTAATAGTGTTCCTCCTCCTATCTGTCTTTCTCTCCCTCCCTATCTCAGCCTCATTCTCTCTCTCCCATTCTATGCTCTCTTTGGCAAGAGCTGAGCAGCTCTCTGCTGCCACACACTCTGGCTTTATGGACAGGCTCAGTGCAGGACAAAATAGAAAGCTGTGACCCAGAGCCAAAAGGTAGGATTCTACCTCTAAGGTATTTTCCTCAAGTACTGGCATAGTGAAGAAAGGCTGACCAACACAGATATCACATTTGAGCCGTGCTTCTGCATTGTTAGTAGCTGCCTCCAGGTGGACCAGGCTTCCTAAAATGTGGGCCACATCCCAAATGCTGCCTACTGAGGACAATGGTTCCAAAGATCAAAAAAGAGACTGCTTCCCTCCAACATTTTGCTATGGTCCACAAATGCTACAACCCCCAGTGGTTTTCAGACACCCAGCTACTCCTTCCTCTAAACATCTGTTGCCTACAGCATTCCTCTGGCCTCAAGCCTGTCATCCATCCATTCTGGGTTGGATTGCGCATCTCTGCTATGAATTTCTTAGCCTACCAAGGCCTTGGCCTTCCTCTCCCATAAAATTGTACTAACATAACAGACTTAGATTAAGATATGAGAGAATGTATCACAACATGTTTAGGGATGGTGGTTGTCAGTGTGGACAGACTGTGATCATGGCTATTATGGCTCACAAAAAAGAAAAGAGCAATGGTATTATAAAGAGACCAGCTTTCTGGCAGATGTTCTTAGGAAGCCCTCATCTGATTTTAGTTATGGCTATTGCGATCACTTCTGAGCAAGCAGACCCAAGTATAGAAGAGCAAGGAATTTGTGCAAGACCGACTATACAGACAGTCTCCCAGCCTGAATTTTTAGATTTAGTCCTGTTTCTGCTTGCTATAATACTGGCAATGCTCTGCACAGGCAGTGTTGTTGTTGTTGTTGTTTTTAATCATACACAAAGCTTTTCCTAGAACTGCATTCAGCAAGGATGATCAATGAAAAGGGCTCCTGTATGGGAGTCACCTGGAGATTTACTGTGTTTCCTGCATATCCATATAAATTCTGCAGAGAGACCCTCTCAGCTCCTTGTTCAAGGAACATGCAGAATCTCATACTGCTTCCTCCTCCACATGCACCAGCATTCTTCGTCCCATACAGTGGAACCTGCGACCTGCATACTGTCCTGTTCTTATCTCCCACTAATATCTGCCCCTGCACTTCTGGCCTGCACACTGCCCCCCAACAAAAAGACTCCCATAGACATGGGACATGCTGGTGCTCTCCCTCATCTCAACTCAATCCCTTAAAACTGACCTCTCTCTTTATGCCCATCTATCCTTCCTGACCATCCAGAAATTCCATTCAAGAAGGCATGAGTAATCTATGGTATTGGATTAGCATTTGCTCCCTGCCCTGAGATAAGCACCAGGGGACATTTCCTGCTGCCAGGCTTGCCAGGACAGTCTTGAAGTTCTTCTTGCTCTGCTTCTCTAACCAGATGTGAATCAAGCAGGTGTCTCCCACCTGCTTGTCATACAGTGTCCTTGAGTACTTGGAAGTTGATTCTGATACAGTGGGGGATGAAATATTAGCAAAGCCCAGAAACTGAACCCCAGCCCAGCCTGTCAATTTTCTCTATGGGCACTCTAGTACAGTGTGGGAGAGAGCTGGCCTGGGTGTTCCCACAGTAATGTGCAACAGTATCAGGTTTCTCAATCATGTGGCTTGACCATAGTTCTGCATTCCTGTAAAACTGCAAGATTAGTAAAGTAGTAACACTTTATGAGACTTCGGAGCATCTGGTTGTACCCTGCAGCGCTTCCGGGTGAGAGGGCATCCTAAGATATATATACTCAAGTCAGCAGAATAAACGTCTCGAGACTTGAGACTTGAGACTTGAGACTTGAGACTTGAGTCTTGCCTTGTCCTTTGTGTGTGTAATTTTTATCCGCAGCTCCCTCGCCGATCTTAGCTTCACTTTGTCCTGGTACAGACGCCGGCATCTGGAGGTCCCACCGAGATCGGAAGAAGGGGATATCACTGACGGATGCCCTGGAGAGGCTAGCCGGTTACTTTGTGTTGGGGTGAATTGTGTGACTTGCTGAACATGGGTACACAACATAGCAAAGAAATACTGGAGAACCAGACAAAGTGTTTGTTGAAAAGGCAAGGTACAGGGTTGAAAACTAGCACTATATCTGATTTTTTAAAAGCTATAGTACAGACTAGTCCTTGGTTTCTACATTCTGGTGGGCTTAATGTTCCAGATTGGGAACAAGTCCGAGCGGACTTGCAAAATAAGTTGCACACGGACGGACCAGATGCTGTCCCCATTGCAACCTTCTCTGTATGGAAATTAATTAAGGATTCTTTGTTAAGTAAAAAGGTGTTGATCCAAAAGCAAATGAGTGAACTAGCCAAGAGATGGCACAGGACACTGTTTCTACTCAATCTCTCAAGGGGTCAGAAAAGGATTTAGACTCTGGAGATGAGGAGGAAGAAGATGAAGAAACACTAGAATGAGAGATTGAGGATTTGTCTGAAAAACTTAAAAAATATGACCTCAAAGAGCAGTTATAGGAGGAGTTATTTACAGAGTCGGTAGGGTGACTGCCTCCTTATAATCCATTTAAGGGCAGGTGTCACACACCTTTGCAGATAACACCTACAGTGCCCTCTGTTGACTGGCCTGAGAAAAGAGGAGGTGTATGCTTCCCGGTGATCAAGATTCAAAATCAACAGGGACAGGTAGTCAGGCAGCACCAACCATTGGATTTTAAGGATATGAAATCATTGAAAGATGTGGTGGTGCAATATGGGCCCCATGCTCCTTTTACCTTGGCTATTTTTGAGTCTTTCTCATCTTTGAATTTAACTCCCTCTGATTGGTCACAGTTGACCAGAGCTGTCCTGTCTAGGGGGGATTATCTCATCTGTAAAGGAGAATATCATGAGCAACGTAAAATAACAGCTGCCAGAAATGCTCAGATTGTTTTCCCACAATGAAACCTAGATATGCTTGCTGGACTAGGGCAATATGACAGTGTGCAAGCTCAAATAATGTATGATCCAGGGGTATATGCTCAAATAGCCATGGCCGCTACTAAAGCATGGAGGGCCCTACCTAATTTAGCAGCTGGAGAAAGTCTATCAAAGGTCATACAAGGGCCCTCAGAACCTTTTGCTGACTTTGCAGATAGGTTAATACAATTGGCCGGGAGATTATTTGGAAATGTTATTGATGCCATGCCAGTAATTAAGCAGCTTGCATATGAGAATGCAAATAAACACTGTCAGCAAGCCCTCCGTCCTCATAGAGACAAAAGTCTTAATGACTATGTCAGACTATGTGGAGGTATTGACAATACTCACATTCTTGGGCAAGTTATAGCTTCCACTATCCATGGACCTAAAAATGATAGGGCAGGAGCACGTCCTAAGGCATGTTTTGGATGTTGCCAAACAGGACATATTAAAAGGCATTGTCCTGTACAAGCTTCTAATACCACCACTCCAAAAACCCCCTAATCTGCCCTAAGTGTCAGAGAGATTACCATTGGGCAAAGGAGTGTCATTCCAAAACAGATTGTTTTGGCAACTCACTGCAGGGAAATGGACAGCGGGACCAGCCTCGGGCCCCACAAACACAGAGAGTGTATGGGGCAATGACCAATCCCATACAGTTCCTTCCTCAGCACAACCCGTTCACGTTGAGGACTTTATCAGAACAGGACAATGGGATGCAGGACTGGACCTCTGCTCCACCGCCAGAGTGGTATTAACTCCACAAATGGGTGTACAGGCCCTACCTACTGGAATACATGGCCCTGTACCCCCGAATACGATTGGGTTAATAATACTCCGAGCCAGTGCCACTTTACAGGGAGTTCATATTACTCCGGGAATCATTGATTCATCCCATGAGGGGGAAATAAAACTGTTGACAGCAGCCACCACGGGAATTTTGACTATTCCCGCAGGAGAAAGAATTGCACAATTAGTGATAATCCCCATTAGTCAAGGTAACCGGGCATCTGTTCTATGAGAAAATGGCATAGGATCATCTGGGAGACCAGAAATATATTGGACAACAACTTTGTCTCAAAGGCCCAAATTGGAGTTATGGATCCGAGATAGAAAATTTGAAGGGCTTTTAGATACAGGGCTTTTAGATGTATCTGTCATATCACAACATTGCTGGCCAACATCTTGGCCGACACATCAGGTGTGTACCATATTACAGGGCTTTGGCTGTAATTCTGCTCCTCAACAGAGCTCCAAGGTCCTTCCCTGGAGAGATCATGAAGGACATCAAGGGCTTTTTCAGCCATATGTTCTGCCGGGATTGCCAGTTCATCTATGGGGAAAAGATGTTTTAAATGTGATGGGAGCTGTACTAACAACTCAACCTGTCTCTTGGATGCTACAGAGGCAAGGATATATCCCTGGGTTAGGATTAGGGAAGGATCAACAAGGAATCCCTACACCATTAACTACTGAAGACCAAATAACTAGACTTCCTGGGGATCGAACGGGTCTTGGAAGTTTTTGGTAAGGGTTACTGTTAATACAGCCTCTAAGATAGAACCCATACCTATGACATGGAAAACTGACAATCTTGTATGGGTGGAAATGTGGCCCTTATCTAAAGAGAAACTAGAGGCTGCAAGTAAATTGGTGGAAGAACAATTAAAAGCAGGACATCTTGTCCCTTCTATTTCTCCCTGGAATACTCCAATCTTTGTAATCAAAAAGAAATCGGGAAAATGGAGATTGCTACAGGACCTGAGAGCTGTTAACAAGGTTATGCAAATCATGGGGCTGATGCAATTAGGTTTGCCAGTTCTGTCCACCATTCCTAAAGATTGGCATTTGATAGTGATTGATCTCAAAGATTGTTTTTTTCACATACCCTTGCATGAAAAAGACTGAAAAATTTGCATTCAGTGTTCCTTCTACTAATTTACAACAACGCTCACGGAGATACCAATGGACTGTTTTGCCTCAAGGCATGGCTAACAGTTCTACCCTTTTTCAGATGTATGTATCTGCAGCACTACAACCCATGAGAGATTAGTATGAGCAGTTATATATCATTCATTATATGGATGATATTTTAATAGCTGCACCTGTAGAAAGTCAATTATTAGCAGTTTTGGTGATCTGATTGTGTATCTGAGGAATGCCAACTTACTTATTGCCCATGATAAAGTCCAAAAAGTACCACCATATCAATATCTAGGTCACAGATTGGAAGCATATGGAATTAAGCCACAAAAAATACAACTTAGATTGGATAAATTGCAAAATCTAAATGATTTCCAAAAACTTTTAGGGGACATTAACTGGTTGCGACCATCTCTGCATATTACTACAGGTCAACTACAACCTTTGTTCAATATCCTTAGAGGTGATTCTGATCCTAACTCCCCAAGGCATTTAACAAAAGATGCCCAAGAAAGCATCAGGAAGGTAGAGGAAGCCTTGGAGGAAGCACACTTGTCTTATATTGATTATTCTGCACCACTGAAATTGATCATATTCCCATCTCAATATTATCCTATGGGAATGTTTTGGCAGACAGGGCCCATCTTGTGGGCCTCTCCTGTTTCCAGTGTTGTGCCCTACCCTACTGCTGTTTGCCAATTATTGTTTAAAGGATTAAAGATATCTCTGCAGACCTTTGGTAAAGAGCCAGATGTTATTATACAACATTATACTACAGCTCAAATACAACAGTTAGCTAATAATAACAATGATTGGGCCATTTTTGTTTGCACATATAATAACCAACTAGACAATCATTATCCCTCTTGTAAACTACTTCAGTTCTTTAAGGAGCACCCTGTTGTTTTTCCAAAAATTGTTAAGTCCACCCCAATCCCTGGGGCTCAGACCGTCTTCACTGATGGCTCTTCCAATGGGACTGTATCAGTCACTTCTGCAGAAAAAATAATAACACAGACCTTTACTCTGGGCTCTGCACAACAACTTGAACTCAGAGCTCTATTGATTGCTTTGCAGATGTATCAACAAGTACCTGTAAACATATATACTGATAGCATCTATGTTTCCAGAGTGATACCTCGTTTGGAAACTGTTGCCACAGTTTCTATGTTCTATGGGTTCTTCCATACAAGATCTTCTTGTTCTCACTCAGGACTTGCTTTGGTGCCATAAAGAACCCTTGTTCATTTCCCATATTTGAGCACATTCTAATTTCCCTGGACCTCTTTCCAGGGGAAATGAGGCTGCGGATGCTTATAATGCTGAGTCCCCTATATGGGTACCAGAAAGATGTGTTAAACCTGTTAATGCTCACAATAACTCCACCCAGGGGACTACTCCTGAGAATACTTCTTCCTTTTTGCCACAGGGTGAAGTGCTGGCAGTGGGCTGTAGTGATTGCGCTGGTAAGTATACTTCTCATCCAGATCGCAGCCATTATTGGTCTAGCCCTCAGTGACCTTCTGGAGTCATTGAAACATTCTCACAACAACTCATCATGATCCTGTTTCTCTTTTTGGCCTTTACCTTGTCATGCTCACATGGGACAGTTTATTGGGTAATTGTGAAATGGCCTCCTGTGTTAATGCCCGTAGGTTTTGATACAAAAGTATGGCCTCAAGTATATGCATCCAATGTCAGCACAGGCCTTGCCTCATTCCCCATTAGAGACAGGGAACAAGCTAATTTTACATTGTCTATTAATACTTCCCAGACATTATGCTTTACAATATTAGAGGGTAATTATACTGATTCCTCACCATGTGTTTTGCTTGGTAATGCTACCTTGCTAAATTTTCCAATAATCATACTAATGCTTCTGTTTTGGGTTTCTGTGGATATTTTATATCCTACTTTACTAAATTCAACACCTCCGAAACATGCCGTTAGACCCTTAGGAACATGCTGGCCAGGGAGGCATCAATATGATTTCCATCTTCCTCTTCCCTGGTTAAGTTGTACCTCCACTCAAGCTTGGAAAGTCAAACCTCGTGGGCATTGGTATGGTCATAGACCTGTATTTAGAAATGATACTCACCAATCCTCCCCTTACCTTTTTGATGATCCAAAAATGTACAAGAGACCTCAGGTATGGGAGAGTCATATGATGTGTGGATCTTCTGCGTGTTTAGATATGAGACCTATCCTCTTTAATCAGGGAGCTGTCTTTAACGGCAGTGCCTTTTGGAATGTCTTGGATTCCTTTTAAGGTTCTGTGAATGTAACTTTTATAAAACATGCTGCATTTAGCTCCGCGGTGTGTGTTACCTCTCCCTTCTTTTGGGTGGTTACTAATGGGTCCTTCAGTAATAATACCATTCTGAATTGCTCTCAGTCTCTTTGCTACCTGACTAATTGTTGGTTGAATGAAACCAATGCCATTTTGGTCCGCATTCCTACCTTTTTGATATATCCTGTTAATGTGTCTAAGCCTTTCTTCCCAGTGCAACTTTACATAACTCCATGGGTTTTTGGGATTACAGCTGCAGTAGTCACAGCCATCGCTGCTGCCTCTGCTGCTGCAGCTGCTATGGGAATCACACTAGCTCAGTCTGCTGCGATGACTTGTGATGGTGGAGACGTTAGCACGCCGTACTGCTGATGCACTTATGTCACCACAGGCCATCAACAATCATTTTCAAGGGGCATTGTTAAATTTGAATTGGCAGACCTTGTTACTACAGGAACAGATTAATGTATTATGGAGCTCCAAACAAACCTTGTGTGAGGCTCAGTATAAACATCTTTGTGTTACCCCTTAAAAGGTTACTAACTTGTCTAGTGCTTTGTTTCAGTTAAATCAGTATGTAGCAGGACCCTGGAATTGGCAATATTTGAACTTTACTTTTCAATTGTTAGCCCAAATTGGACTATAAATAAGACTCAGGTTGATTTAGTGGATTCCGGTGCAGTTCTCTCTGCTTTGCAAAAGTTTGGAACAATGTTATATCAGTGGGCTGGGTCAATAGCCTTGATTGTACTCCTGTTGGTTTCCATAGTACTGTTGGGATGGTAGTCAGGCAAAATTGCAAGATCAATTTGAAATCAACAAGGACATCAATATCAGGCAATGATAGCTCTTTACAGAAATGACCCCTCTGCCCAAAACTGGCTTGGCTTGGTGCAATCCTAGGAAAGTCAATGACAGGTAAGATGGGAGCGTGGTCACAAGCAACCTAAGACAGGAAATATACCATGTCATCAGAAGGTATGCTCTCCAATGACGGGTAAGCTGTGTTCCAGGGTTCCCACAACCTAAGACAGGCTCTAGGAAAAGAAAGGGGGAACTGTGGGAGAGAGCTGGCCTGAGTGCTCCCACAGTAATGTGCAACAGTATCAGGTTTCTCAATCATGTGGCTTGACCATAGTCCTGCATTCCTGTAAAACCACAAGATTAGTAAAGTAGTAACATTTTGTGAGACTTCGGAGCATCCAGTTGTACCCTGTGGTGCTTCCAGGTGAGAGGGCATACTAAGATATATATACCCAAGTCAGTGGAATAAACGTCTCTTGAGACTTGAGACTTGAGACTTGAATCTGGCCTTGTCCTTTGTGTGTGTAATTTTTATCCACAGCTCCCTCGCCGATCTTAGCTTCACTTTGTGCTGGTGCAGGCGCCGGCAGTACAGATTTCCAGGTGATGAGGTTTCTTGTCTTCTTGTGAGGATGTGAAATGGCACCAGGAGTAAAGGTTGAATAAGGTGGGTGTTTACCTTCTTTCCCTTGACCTGTCCCATTTGTTGCTGGGTCATTTTCTAAGAATAAAATATTTCATTCGAGGATTCATGGAAATATAGAGGATTGCATGGTCAAGGACCTTTATTTCTGCAGAGAGAGGTGTAGAGAATTGGTAGGTGACACTCAGGATTATACCACAAGACACCCCCACCCCCTGGGAGTCTCTCCAGGTCAGGCCTGCACCATAAACTTGATAGCCCTCTGCCATAAACTTGATAGCTCTCCAATCCAGCTACACTTCCACCAAAGACTTCATCAAAAATTCTCCCCTGAAGTAGTTGATTCATAGGATCTAAACCAAACTAACACCTTTCAATGACAAAAACACATTGGGCCCCAGAATTTCTCAGTTCAGGTTGGACCTTCCAAAGCAACATTGCTAGGGTTTGCATCAGGATTTGCCCCCAAAAGTCTCATGTGCTTAAGCATTTCTCCCCACTGCAGAAATGTTCACACATAGGTTTTCAGGGAAGCACTTCATGGTGGGTGGTTGGACCTTGCCAGTTGATTAACCATTCATACATGAATACACTAATGGGAGGTGGCATAAGTTAGAGGTATGTTGGGCATGGAGATAGGATGACCTCAGCAGGGTTGTCTATTGTTTTCTAGGTGAGCTCTCTTTGTCTTGTTTCTCAGCATGATATGTCTGTTTTTTTATTTTTCTTCTAGTTATTGTTCTACTTCTGGTTGTTCTTTTTGTCCTGCATCTTTTTCTTGTTCTTACATTAATTCTTCCTGTTGTTCTTCTTTCTCCTTCTTCACAACTCCTCTGCCACCTCATTTTGTTCTTCGTCTTCTTCCTCCTCTTAATCTCTTCATTCTTTTCCCCCTCAGGCTTGCCCTCTTTCTCCTCCTCCTCCTCTTCTCCTTCTTTCTCTAAGAATTGTTGGGCATGCTCTGTGTAATCCAAATCTACCAAATGCCTCTGCCCAGATGCAGCCTCTGTTCAGGACCCCAAGATGAAATCAGTTCTCAATGAATGGCAAGTAGTGAAACCAGGAGCCACAGACAAGTGTCTTTCTTTCTTTGTACTTGTCACACTCATGAAAGGCTGCCTAACAGACACCCCATTTTTGTCATGCTTCTGCCTGTGGTAGTGAACACCTCATCTGGGAGAGGCTTTCTAAAATAGATGCCATGTCCAAAAAGCTTTCCTAATGGAAACAAGGTTTTTCAAAATCTAGAAGATGGCCAGCATCACTGCAACACCCCTGCCATAATGCATTTATGCCATAACACCTACTGGGTTCCAGGCACCCAGCTAGTCCTCCCTGTTGACCTCTGTTACACACAATCTTCCACAGGACTGGACTGCTGTCAACCCATGCTGGGTTGGGTGTGTCTACTTCTGATAACATCTTAATAGACTAACTTTTTGAAATTCCTTATTTATTTATTTTGTACCAGGAATTGAACCCAAAGGCACTTAAGCTTTGAGAAAGAGTCCCAGGCATTTTAATTTTGATACAGTGTCTCACTAAGTTTCTGAGACTCATTTTGAACTTCTGATCCTCCTGTGCAGACTCCCAAGCCACTGAGATTCCTAGCCACTGCCACCTTGCCCAGCTCCTTGGACTATCTTGACCTCAGTCTTCCTTCTGCATCAGACACAGCCAACTGAACTGACTTGGTGTGTGAAAATGGGAGAACTGACTTGCTACAGTGGAAAGGCTGGGATCATGGATGCTATGAGTGTCTAGCTCACAAGAAAGGAAATGGCAATGGCATTATTTACACATCAGCATTGTGACCTATGTGCCTCAGATGCCATTCTTTTATGCTGGAAGGAATAACAACATGGCTATTCTCATATACTTTGGAGATGGGCACCCAGGCACAGAGACTTGGAATTTTTCCAAAAGCAACCCAAATAGGCTGTCCCCTGGCCTTTACTTATTCTTCATGAGTCCTGTTCCTAGTTGCTACAATGCTGACATTATTCTGAATAGGGAGGACTTCTCCTGACCTCACCATGGATTTTAACATTTGTTGCTTCAGTCCACATCATTGCTGATTCCACTTGTGGCCCATTTTTTCCTCATCTTCATTTGAAGGCAATCTTATCAGTGAGCCATAAACCGAACACCAATTGAAGGAGACTCTCTTCTTTGCCCCTCAGGGATATTAGCTTTGCAATGCCTGACCCGGTCCAGGGGAGGACACATGTTAGGGAGGTCCAGCAGGCCCTGGGGACTCATGGAGAACCTGCAGATTTGACATGCCCATCACTGAAGTTTGCTTTGTGCACAAGGCTCACCACACTCTGGCAGTTTCTTGGGCCAAGGCCCACTTTCTTTGGGCTGTCAGTTATCCTGAGCTCACTGTAGATCATTTCTCCCCCCTTCCTACAACTCTCATTCTTAGAGACCATTGTCAGCAGCTCAAAGTCTTCTGGATCCTCCTGCTTGAGCAAATGTTGGTCTAAGCCCCTGCATATGAGGCTTGTAACCCTTTCTTGGTAGGTCACCTGGATTTGGGTGGGAGAAGTATAATTGGAGAATGGATTTTCAGGGAGTTACCAGTGGAGAGCAGTCAAGGACACTCAGAAGAAAACCTCAGCTCTATATACAAGGGCACCATCCTGTTATTCTGCTAAGGGTGGCCTCTTTAGCATCCCATGGGGTCTGGCAATGTGCTACTAGACCAATCTTGGTACAAATGTGTCCTGTGTCTGCCATGCCCCCATGGAGCCACATAACACTCAGAGTGAAAGAACCGAACTACCTGTGCACAGATACACTTTCTCACTGAGATGGAAGAACGGGCCAGTGGCCTATGTGCCAGGTATGCTCTGGGATGCAGACTGCTTTTGTAAGTGGACCAGGTAGAGACCCTAGAAAATTTGGTACTGACCACCAGGACACAGAACAGGCCATTAAAAGAGCATGCTCTCGACTGCTCACTGATAGCCATGAGAGGTCCTGGCCTCCAGAGGCTCAGTTGTGGCCTGGTAGTAATGAGGGACCTGAATCAGCACTGGCAGTCATTGAACATGTCTCTTCTGAGCTGAACTCCTGGAGCATTAGGGTGTATATTTTGCATCCATATAATTCTTCAAAGAACCCTTTTAGCTCCCTACTAAAGTACATGCAAACACCGATATTCCTAAGCATTGGCATGACCATGGTGACACTGGGCCCCAATCACTCACCTAAGCATGCTAAGGAGACTCCCTTCCCTTCCACCTCCAACACATCCCCTCCTACACACAGGACCAATCACTGCCACCTCCTCTGTTCCAACCTCCAATGGGCTATATCTCACTGATCAAGAATACCAAGTCCCATGCAGTGGAGCCTGCACCCTAGATGTCTCTCTGACTTCATCTGTCCCCAGCACTTGCTTCTGCACTTGTGGCCTGCAAGCCCCCCAACACACAGGCCCACTTGCACCTGGAGCTGGGCATGCTGGTGTTCTCCCTCCTTTCAGGTCAAGTCCTTAAGACTGAACTCTCTCTTCTTTGTTTCCCACAACAGTCCCTGGTGTCATCTATGTTTTCTGCCTTCCACAGTGTTGGCATGCAGAGGACAGCCCTGATCTCAGGCTTACCAATATGCACTTTGATTCCCTCGTGCTCTATCCCTCAAGGAGAATATGAACAAAGCGGCTGTCTTCCACCTGCTCATTGCCCTGCATCACTGAGGAGATGCTATTGGTGGTCCTTATGGTAGTAGACACATTGTTGTTGGTGTCCTGAGGCAATGGTCTGACTGCCACTAAAATGTCCCTGCTCACAGATGGTGGGATCTTGGATGTGGACTGCACGAACTGAAGGGGATGAAAACATTAGCAAAGCCCAGAAACTGTATGCCACCCTAGACTGCCAGTTTGCTCCATCAGCATGCTAGAACATATATCCAGGAGCTGAGGCTTCTTGTGAGCTTGGTGGATGTGGAATGGCAACAGGATAAAACAACAAATAATGTGGATGTTTACCTCCTTTGGCTTCTCCTTGAACCACTTGCTGGTGGCTCTTTGGCTCAGGATAAAATCAAAATTGACTCAGCTATTCATGGAATAATATACATTGGCTTCTTCAGGGATCCTGAGCTCTGGAGAGAAAGGGGCAGAGATGGAGTAGGTGACACTCAAGGAGTACACAACAGAAAATCCCCTACAACCAACAGCCTCTGCAAGTTCAGGCCAGTTCAGATCTGAGAGCCTTCTAAACCAGCTACTGTTCCAACAAAGACTTCCTCAGTGATGCTTTCCTGAGGAAAGACTATGCATAGGATCTAAACAAAAGGAACACATTTAAAAAAACAAACAAACAACAACAACACTCTTGTAGCACAGAACCTCTCAGTTAAGGTCAGACAGGCCAGACACACTGTGAGAGTTTGCATCTGGATTTGCCCCCAGAGGCTCATGTGTTGAAGATTTATTGCCCAGTGTAGCAGTGTTCACACATGGGTTTTCAGGGAAGCACTTGATGGTGAGTGCTTTGACATTGCCAGTGGATAAGTAAATGAATTCATAGAAAAATAAACAAATGGGAGGTGGTACAAACAGTAGGTATGTTGGGCATGATGGAGGATATCCACAGCAGGGCTGTGCCTTCAAGAACAGTATGTGTTTTGAGTAACCTACTTCTCCATTTCCTCCTTGTCATTATCCTTCTGATTCACGTTTTTAATCTGTGTATTGTTATAATTCTGGTTCTTGTGTTTCTTTTTCTGGTTCTCTCTCTTCTGGTTTTGTTCTTCTTCATCTTCTTCCAATTCTCTTGGTCTAGTCTTCTTACTGTTCCTATTCATTGTCTCCTCCTTCAACTCATTTTCCTTTTTCTTCCCCTTCTCCTCCTCTCCCTCCTCCTCTTTCTGCTCCTTCTTCTTATCTCTCTGTTCAAGACCAGTTTACCAAGCTGTGAAAAATTCTATTCCACCACACACTTCTGCTGAGATATGGCCTCTGTTCCTAAATGGAGTCAGTTGGCAATGAATAGGAAGATTGGAAACCAAATCCCTAAAGAAATGTTGCTTCCTCGAAGTGCTTTTCTCATGTACTTGTCACAGTCATGGAAGGATGCCTAAGCAGATACCCTGTGGTTGCCTATTTCTCTGATAGAAGACATAGAAGTCTATCTTCTTTACCCCTCATGGAAATTAGCTTTGCAAAGCCTGACCAGGTCCAGGGGAGGACACATGTGAGGGAGGTCCAGCAGGCCTTGGTGCAATATGAAGAACCTACAGATTGATGCCCCCATCACTGCAGTTTGTATCGAGCAGAAGGCCACCACATTCTGCCTGTCTTTCAGGCCAACGCACTGTTTGGGCTGTGAGTTATCCTGAGCCCACTGTGACTCATTCCTCCCCACCACCTGATTGCCCCACTCTGATGATTGGAGACAATTTGCAGCAGCTCAAAGTCTTCTGGATATTCCTACTTGAGCAACTGTTCATCTAAGGCCCTGTGGATGATGGCTGGAGCCCTATCCTGGCAGGTGAATTGGGAAAGCATGGTTGGAGAAATCTCATCAGAGAATGAGTTTTGGAGTAGCTACCCAGAGGACAGTGCTCAAGGACAATCGGGAAACAGTTTAGCTCTCAACACAAAGGAACCATCTTGTTATTCTGCTATCTGTGATCACATGGGGTCTTCCTGGGTGCTTCTACCCAATCTTGGTATAACAGTCTCCTTGCACCCACTATGCACTACAGGAAGAAGAGTACAAAGACCAAAGAGACTTTGCACAGACACATACTAGTCCCATCGAGATAGGAGGAATGGTCCAGTGGGCTCATGTATCCCAGCTGTGCTCTGGGATGCAGGCTGCATCTGTGAACAGACCGGCAGAAACCCTAGATGCTTGGTCCTCACAGCGAGAAGACAAAACGAACTCAGGAACAAGAGCCTATTTCTGACTCGCTCATGATAGTCATGAGAGCTGCTGGCCTCTAGAATCTCAGTGCTTGCTGGGGTGTAATGAGGTATGCAGCAGGGGCAATGTTTGAACATGCTCCCCTGCAGCTGGACACCTTGAGCCTTAGGGAGGATACTCCATACCCATATACATGCTGCAGAGAGAGCCTCTAGGTCCCTATTCACATGCATACAAACTATGACACTAATGGCCTCCTGCAAGTCCCCCAGTTGTCTGTGACCTACAACTACATAAGCTAATCATGCTAAAGGCTATTCCTTCCCTACCACCAGCAATGTATCCCCTCACCCACACAAGAGAAATGACTGCCACCTCCCCTCTGCTCCAAACTCCAAGGTCCAACAAACTCGTCAACAATACCAAGGTTTATACAGTGCAGCCTGCACCCTAGATTTCTCTCTGACCTCCTCTGAGCCCAGCACTTGCTCCTTCAGGTTGGCCTGCAAACACCGCAATACGCAGGCCCACTAACAATGGGAGCTGTGCATGCGGGTGCTCTCTCACCTCTCAGGTGAAGTTCTTCACACTGACCTCTCTCTTTGTATTTTTTTCTATCCTTCCTGACCTTCCCAGTGTTCCAATTCTAGAAAGCAGGCCTAGTCCCAGGTGGTTTTCTGTACTCAGTGTTAGTACCTAGGGGACTCCCCTGCTGTAAGGCTCACCAGGATGCTCTTATACTCCATTGTCCTTTGGTTTTCTAGGTAGACATGAATAAAGCAGCTGTCTCCCACCTGCTTGTTGTACAGGGGCAGCGAGGAGGACCTAGTGGAGACCCCTGATGACCTGGACTCCAGTGTTAGATGACATGCTGGTGCTGCCCCTTTTCTGGGCACCAGAACAGGTCCTGGAGAAGGCTCTAGCTCAGTGGTTGGTTTCAGAGCCTTCATTGGAACTGAGCCTGTAGCTAGAAGAGAAAATATTCCAACATGACTGCCTTGCTGTGAGCTTTGCAAGAGCACACAATACCCCTGTCTGCCAGGAAGACCTCAGCCCTGAGCCCACAAAGAACCACCTCTCAGACAGAAGCCATTGCCTGAGTGGACAAAGGCTTACCCTTGCTCCCAGCCCAACACCAGCCATATAGACTCCACTCGGTGAGACCAAACTCTGACCTGTTCATATCCCCCATGTACACACCCCAGGCCTCCTCACACTTGGGCTCTGCCTCGCTTGACTTGCCATCCTCAAACTGGGCCAGCAGGTGGTGTGCTTGATACTCCACGTCCAAGGCGCCCAGGTAAAGCTGCAGGGATGGCAGCAGGAGCTGCAGAATCAGATGTCCTGGAGGCTGATGGTAAGCCTTGCTATAGTGGTCCAACCAAGTAACTGGGAAGAATGGCATGGTGCTGTGGGCATGCAGGTGTACAGTCAGCAGAAGCCTGTCCTCTCCTTCTCTACAGCCTCCAGTAGCAAAACTGTGGCCCTGGACTCCTGTACCTTTCCCGTCTATGCACAGGCCAGTCCGCCCCAGCCAAGACACAGTGGCTGTACAGGCTGCGACAGGACAGGTTTCTAGGCAAACAACCTACATTGAAAGGAACATGAGATCCATGTTATGACCAGCTCTCTCCTCCTCTGGGCAGGCCTGACACTCTTCTTTCTGTTTGCCACATGCTCTCTCTCCTGAAATGCAACCTCCAGGAGTATCCATCCTCCTGCTCACTATTATCAGGGCTCCAGGAACACTCAAGTCCCTGGCTTGGGCTGCCATGCTACCTCATTCTCTGTGAGCTCTCACTGAGTCCCCCTGAGAAGTAACTGACCTCTGTTTTCCTACAAGTTAGGATCACATCTCTGTGGTCGTTTGGGAAGACAGGGAGGTGCAGTCAGACTGGGATGGGCTGCGGTGGGATTGATGGTCACAGGAGCTTCCTCTGAGGCCAAAGTCACTTTTCAGTTTCCCAGATGACCAGGACTCTGTGTACAGCTCTCTGCCTACCTCCTCCTACAGTTGAAGCCCTAGACTTTATACTGTATGCAGGAAACAGAATTCAGGAAACCCTTGTTTGCCCATCCTTCCCAAGTCAAATAACCTTGCAGGTCCCTACTCTGGAATCAGGAGCCCATCCTCTTGACCCCAAGCCCATTCCATGTTATAGTTATTCCTGTGACTTGCAATGTTCACTGGAGTAGGACAAGATTCAGTTATGCTACATGGAAGCACGGATGCTGTCACATGTAGATTAAGTATTCATGAAACCTAATGTTTCGGGCTGACCCCATAAAAAGGGACATGGTAGACATTTTTATTGCATTTGTCACTGAACTATGGAACATTCCTGAAAACATGTCTTTACACAGTGGGAGCTTTCTATATGTTCATCAGTGAATGAGCGCAACCTGCTACTTCCCACATATCTCTCTGCAAAGGGGAGTTGCCAGCCCCCAGGTGCCCGTCTGGCTATATTTCAGATGGTAAGGTCTGCCCCACTCTGGAACCTGAAACATCCTTTATTAATGAAAAAGTGCTTTGCCCAAGGCCTGAGTGATGAGAGGCCCCTGGCACAGAGCTTCTTCATACAGGAAGGAAACATCACACCAGACAAACCCACAGGCCTCACGGAGTCCACTTGGAAATAAGCTGAGCACACACTATGGAGCAGCCCAGGGTGTGGGGGCTGCTCCACACATCTCTGTGGACCAGCTGGAGACAGGATGGTGTAGTCGGCCTGACAAGGCGAGTTCACTTCCTACTGCAAGGCTATGGCAGGCACTTCCAGGAATCATCCCACTTGGTGTTGACAAACTCCTATGTGTGGGCTCCCCTGATCTCCCTAGGTTTCACAAACCATTTGGGTCTCTGAGTGGTACATGGCTTCCTCAAGATGCAGGCATGAGGGGGGCTGTACGCCTGGACTTGGTGGTATGGTGCTTACCTTGGGAACAGCAGGTCCAGCACCTGCTGGGTGGTGATGAAGCATGAGGAGATGGACCTAAAGGTGCTGCCCAAGTCTGAGTTCCTGCCACAAAATACAGGCACAAGCTGGTTCACAAGCTGGTCCTGCCTGTAGTCTTCAAGCATCTCTGCCCTGCAAGGCTCCTCCATGTTCTGAACCAGCCCATTTCACCCTGGGTTAACACCAAGAAAGGTGAGTTCAAAAATGGAAATGGTAGCAAACAGAAAAATGACTTATTCCAATACAGTGAAGTAAAATTATAATGGGGCAGTTCTCATCAGTACACACACACACACACACACACACACACACACACACACA
>PVHX01015179.1:0-47740 GCA_004024805.1 Geosciurus inauris
TTAGAGGAGGAAAGGTTTATTTTGGCTCATGGTGTCAGAAGTTCAGTTCACAGATTACTGACTCCACTGCTGTGGGCCCAAAGTAAGGCAGCATATCATGGGAGAAGGGCATGGTGGAAGGAAGTTGCTCAGTTCATAGTGGGGTCAGGAAGCAAAGAGAGGGAAAAGTTGAAGGGGCCATAGGGAAGACACATACTTCCAGGGCAAGCCCCTGGTGACCCACCTCCTCCAGCTGCCCCTGACCTGCCTTTATTTTTTATTTTTTTTAATTTTTATTCTTGTTTTATTTAGGCTTACATGTTGACAGTGTAAATTGACTCATTGTACATAGATAGAGGATAACATATCAATTCTCTAGTTGTAAGTTGTATAGAATCACATCATATATGCAGTCATACATAAAGTTAGGGTTATTATGACCATCATATTCCATCACCCTTGCTGGGGGACACTGACTTTTCATAAATTAAATTGATATGTTTATGTTTGGTTCTACTTTTGGACTTACAAATTTTGGTCTGTTTGCATACCTATTTTTCCTGAAGTATAAAAACTAGAGTTCTAATTAATTTAACATTTGAATTATTTCTTTCAGTCCTTCCTGATTATTTTCTTTGTGAGACTTCTGTGGGCACTTTTATTTTTTTTTCCCAAATAAAATTTATATGATTTTCTCAGCTTTTTATCTTGAATTTATTTTATCTGAGAACCCATTACATTTATAAATAAAATTGAGAATTGCCTTTTATAGAACTTAAATAATATTTAATCATCTCTTCTAATAACAAGATTCATGTTTCCCAATTATTTAATAAATAAATGAACATTAAAGGTTTTCTTTATTCAGAACCTACACATTTACTGTTGAGTTTATTTTTGGGTATTGGTTACAATTTTCTCTATAATCATTGTGTATGTGTTTGTAACTAGCACTGTTATTGGATTCTCTTATTTCTAGTACATTTTCAGTTGATAATCTTCAATTATTCACATTGCTTGAACATGATGTGTTTAACTTTTCTTTCTAACATACTTATTTTTCTCTTCTCCAGGTGCATGAGATCATAATTTCAGAGAATTATGAAATTGTAGAAATAATGAAAGCATATCTTATATATCATTGGAATATCACCTAACAGTTCATCACTAAACACGATGGCTTTTCATCTAGACACACACACACTCATCGGTGACTATGTATGCATGTAATACATACATATTTACATATGTTACACATATGACAGTTACACATATGTTACAAATAACTATCCTAAATCCACCATTGTGCACCAAGGAAGAATATCTATTTGTACATTTTTTTGTTTTTGCTTTTTGTTTGTTTGGTTTTGCTGTGTTGAGGATTGAACATAGGGCCTCATACATGGTAGGTAAGCACTCTACCACTAAGCCACATCCCCAACCCCCCATTCCTACAGAGTTGAGACAAAACAGAAGTTGTTCCATCAAATATAAAGGATCTATTAAGGTAATTATATAATTTTATTCAATGAATGTAATTAATTATTTTAGCATAACTTCTAACATGAAAGCACCATTTCATTCCTAAGTAAAGTCCTTCTGATGTTGCATTATTCTATTCATGTAGATGAAGACTATCCCTAAGTGCATTCTCTGGTTTTGAAGACTTAGTATTGGTAGTGGTGACGGTATGTGTGGTAGAGGCTGTAACTAATATGTTATATATTTGTGGGAGCAGAAGTGTGTTGTTGTAGGTTTAGATAGCAAAGTAGTACTGGCACTATTAAAAACATGAGGACTTTATTTCCTTCTCTATGCTATTAAAAATATATGAGTAGTGGAGTAGTAACCTGTTTTCTGAAGATTTAAAATATTTACTTATGAAATCAATTGAGGCCTGATACTATCAATTGCTTCTCTCATTCCTTTGAGATTTCCCTCTTTCTGCTCTTATTTACCTAAGATATACTATCATAGTTAATTCTCTATAGATTCTTTCACATGTTTTTATATAGAATTTTGCGAAGTATACTTGTTACAATTTCTTTTATAGTTCCCGGTACCTCTTAGTATTTCATTTTAACATTCATTTCCATTTTTCTTTGATTAGGTTACTTAGTGATTTATCTAATCCATTGCACATGAGTATGTATGTTTCCAGATTTCTTTGAATTAAAAAACAAAAACCTTTTAGAAAGAAGTTATCTCTTTGAAACCACAAACATTCCAATAGAAAGCAATTATAAGGTGTCTACCATATATAAAACACTACTCTAAAAGCTTTAAATAAATTAACTCATTTGATCTTCACTCCTATGAAGCAAAATGATTATTATCCCCATAATTAGATAAAAAATTAGAGACACAGAAAAATTATAAGTTCATATGTCTGAGAAAAGGCTGTTGTTAAAAGTAGATATGTAAAAGTTCACAAAAACTGTGAGAGAAGGAAATACAACACTAGCTTCAGAAACAAAAATAAAACTTCACAGCTATGATCCCAGAAAAAATGGAGCACTGAGAACAAACCAAGCTGGAAAATAACCACTCTGAAAACACAATGAGAATCATGAAGTACATGGTATAAAAGGGCAAATAAAGTAACAAGAAATAAACAGCCGACAATTAACATTGAAAAAATAAGACACAAAAGGCGTTTAAGGACATCCAAAATATGCATAATGAGAATCCTGAATAATTAAAATAAAAGATCATAAAAATATTTATAGCTGTAACTTAAGAAAATTTGCTAGAAAAAAAGAGGCTCAAATCTATAAACATAAAAGACCATTTTCTCAGGGGCACTAATATGGAAAGTTCCACATCCAGAGATATCCTACCAAAGTTATTAGAATTAGAAGGAGAAAGTAGGCACTCAAAGAAGATGATAAAGCTACATCAAAGGTAAATTTAAAGAATCAAGTGAACCTCAGGCTTTGCAGCCAACAGTGCCAGAAAACAGTGGGAAAATACAGAGTCCTCAAGGAAACAAAAATGGCCCCATACATATTTTCATTTTTTTATCATTTGAGAAAAATGCAATTGAAACTATAATTCCTATGATCTCTTCTTAAAAAAACAATAGAAGACAAATTTCATTTAAGAAAGGAATAGAAACATATTGCCAAAGAAACTGGCCATGGGTGTCAATTCATTGTGTTAGACTAAAATCAAAATAAATATCAGAATTATGTTTGTAAGGCAGATTGAAAGTGTGATGAACCCAGCAAAAGTTGGAAAAAGGAGAGTAAGAAAAATGTAGTTAACAAAATGTATAGATGTCTTCATCTTTTATACCTGGATTGCAATATATATTATCAAGAGCTTAGAAACTGAGAGGAATCAAGATGGCCAAATAGAGGAGGTCACTTTCCTGGCTGCTCCATGGTGTGAAACCAAGAAAGCAGATAGGCAGCTTCTCAGTTGTAGGAGTACTCTCCATGCCTTCAACCCTTCCCCTCCATCTTTCCCCATTCTATGCTCCCATTAGCATAGAATGTACTTGACAGAGAGCACTTCATTGTTTGTAACTTTGGGCTACGAGTGGTCCAGGAATGTATATAAGCTTCTGTACTTTCTGGAATAAACAGAGTTTCTGTGTCTCACTCCAGCAGAACAGTTTACCTACTCCGGAGTCTGAGTGGAGTGACTCCACAGATTGCCACCCCAAAAACTCATCCTGTGAGACCCCATTTCACCAAGGACCCCCTTTTCTCATCTCTCAGGACCCCAACTCGCCGAGCAGACCCACGAGACACAACTTAAAACAATACTTAGTAACATGGGTGGGAAAAAAATAGAGACTTTACTGAGAATTAATACTGGACATTCAAAGCAGATTGAGGACTCAGAAGGTTGTATATGATAACGAAGAAAGCCCCTGAGCCATTATGGCTGCCTGCAGAAGCCAGAGTTGTCCCTCCCACAAGCAAAGTGGAGGGATAAAGGAATTAAAGGAAACTGCATTTTTAGGAGGCCTGTGGCATGTCTGAGTACAGGAAATGAGAGATCAAAGACAGTGCCACAGAAAAGTGAGCTGCACAATATCCTTGTGTGGGAAACATCTCCTGGCTGCACGCAAAGGACAAAGAAAGGAGCCATTTTACAGCCGCACCATGAGAGTCGGCAGCTGGTGGGCCCAATTCCTGGCAAACCTGAGCTTGGCCCGAAATACGGGCCTGGTAAACCCATACCACACAGCATAGAGTGTGCCTAAGTGACCAGGAAAAAAATCGAACATACAAATGAGCTTACATGGGGAAACATGAGTCATGGAAAACCACCCTGCTCCCCCTCTTCCCCTTGAGTCCAGTGACTCTAGCTAGGAGAGATACACCTGGTCAGGAAGTCTAAAGGTTGGGAGTGACTAAGTTTGGAGAGCTCTGGAAGTGTGCCAATTTAAAATCTTCAGACCAATTTCAGTTCAATGAAGAACTGGGAGCCTACCTAGACTAGCCTACTATCCTCTACCTGCAAGATTTCCTCTCACACTCCAGCAATCCCACCCTGAGGGTGGAGCAGTCATCACACTCCAGCACCCTACCTAACAGCTGAGAAGGGAAGCCAAAATACTTTGAACTCCAACAGAAACAATTCTTTAACTTTTCATCAAGAATTTTTTTTGATCTTTTTTTTTCTCTTTTTAGTACTGAACTAAATGGTTCATGGACACTTACACATTTGTCTCTTTGTTCTCATTTCCAGCATTTTTTGGAGGCAGTTATTTTTTATGGCTCAGTCTTTTGAAGGCAACAATGTTTCATTAGTATATTTCAGTTTTATTTTTTATTCTGTATTTTTATTTTACATTTGATTTTTTTAATTTTTATTTTATGTATTTTTTCCTCTCACTTGTTTTTCTTGACTCTTTAATTTGGCTAACAGACAAACTCTATTGTTCTCTCTTTCACTCTCCCTTTAATTTTTTACTTCCATTTCCTTTCTTCCTCTCCCATAATCATTACATCCTACATCTTTTCTGTTCTGTCCCTGTTCAACATTTGAAATTGTAAACCCTTTTGCAAGCTTACTGTTTTTACTGTGGACAATAACTGATGACATCATTTCTGTTTATTATGACAATTAATATTGTAGACATCATAGCAGGAATTATATGGTTCAATGCTTTACATTTTTTATTTGTTGTGTTATTATTTGTCTCCTGTTAAACTGTGAGGTATTAGAAATCTTCAGGGACACTATAAGTCCACAGGGTAGAAACTCTACTGCCTCAGATCCAAACTGTTAGATGGGTAGACACACAAACAACATGAAAAAGCTAGGTAACAAACAGCCCCAAAGAAACCAAAGTACTATGATAACAGAACCTATTGATACCACAGTGGAAGAAATGTCAGAGAAGTTTAGAAAGGTCAGAGTTAAACTGATATGTGATTTAAAGGATGATGTAAGGAATGAAATCAAAGAAAATATAGGAAGTGAAAATCACTTCAATAAAGGGAGATTCTTTAAAAAATTATCAAGTGTAAATACTCAAAGGAATCAATAAACTAAATTAAAAATTCTATGAAAATCATCACCAACATCACTTGGAAGATAGAATTTCAGGCAAAAAACACAAAATTAATAATCTTGAAAATAAAATTGACCATGGAGAAAATATGTTAAGAGAACATGACCAGCAAGTCCAAGAAATATAGGGTAATATGAAAAGACAAAATACAGCTTTATCAGGATAGATTAAGCCTCAAAGATATAAACCAAAGTGATACACAATATTTTCAATGAAATAATATAAAATTCCCAAACCTTAAGAATGAAATGGAAAATCAAATACAAGGGCTTACAGGACCCTAAATATGCAATGCCATAGGCCCACACCAATGCACATTGTTATTAAAATGTCTAACATACAGAATAAGGTAGAATTGTAAACACTGCAAGAGAAAAACAATGGGTCACATTTAGAGGTAAAGTAATCCATATCTCACCTGATTTCTCAACCCAGACCCTCAAAGCTAGGAGGTCTTGATGTAATATATACCAAGCTCTTAAACAAAATGAATGCCACCCAAGAATACTGTACCCAGCAAAATTAGGCTTCAGAATTGATGATGAAATAAAAAACCTTCCATGATAAACAAAAGTTAAAAAATTCACAACTAGAAAGTCTGTACAACAAAACACTCAATAAAATATTTCATGAAGAAGAAATGAAAAATAAAATTGAGAACCAGCAAAGATAGGAACTACACTAGATGAATAGTCAATCAAAGGAGAAACTAATTTAAATTAGGAACCAATAAATCAAAATGACAGGGAATAAAAATCATTTCTCTATAATAATATTAAATGTAAATGGCCTAAACTCATCAACTGAAAGACATAGACTGGCAGATTGGATGAAAAACAAGAGCCAATAATAATGCTGTCTCCAACAGACTTACTTCATAGGCAAAGACATCCACATACTGAAGGTAAAAGGACGGGAAAAACCTATCATGCACATGTATCTCATAAACAAGCAGGGGTTTATATCCTCATATCAGATAAAGTGGACTTCAAGCCAAAGTTAATCAGAAGGGACAAAGAAGGACATTTTATACTGCTTAAGGGAATTATACATCAACAAGATATAAAAATCATAAATATTTATGCCCCCCAAAATGAGGTTGAATCAGATAGACCATAACACAATAATAACTGGTGACTTTAACATACTTCTCTCATCACTGGGTAGATCATCCAAACAAAAATTTAACAAAGAAGCTATAAAACTAAAAAATACAATGAATAATTTAGACTTAACAGACATACATAGAATATTTCATCCATCAAAGACTGAATAGACTTTCTTCTCAGCAGCACATGGATCATTTTCTAAAATAGTTCATATGTTAGGCCATAAAGCAACACTTAGTACATTAAAAAATAGAGATAATACCTTGCATTCTATCTGATTATAAAGGAAATAAATTATAAAGGAAAAATAAAAAACAGAAGCTACTCTAATACCTGGAGACTAAGTAATACACTATTGAATTACCAATGAGTAGCAAAAGAAATCAGTGGTTAAATAAAAAAAAATACTCAGAGGTAAATGATAATAGTGATACAAGTTATCAAAATGTCTGGGACACTATGAAGGCAGTTCCAAGAGGAAAGTTTATAGCATCAAGCTCATTCATTAAAAGTATAGAAATTCACCAAATAAATAACCTAACATTACATCTCAAAACCCAGGGAAAAGAAGAACACATAAACACTTAAAGAAGTAGAAGACAGGAAGTAATTAAAATCAGAGTTGAAATCAATGATATTGAATAAAATACTTGGTGATCAATTTAACAAAAGAGGTGAAAGTTCTCTACAATGAAAACTGGAGAACATTAAAGAAAGAAATTAAAGACCTTAGAGGATGGGAAAGTCTCCCATGTTCCTGGATAGGCAGAATTAATATTGACAAAATGGCCATATTACCAAAAGCACTACGCACATTTAATGCAATTCCTATTAAAATTCCAATGATGTTCTTCATAAAAATAGAAAAAGCAGTCATGAAATTCATTTGGAAAAATAAGAGGCCCAAAATAGCCAAAGCAATCCTAAGAGAGAAAAGTGAAGCAGGAGGCAACACAATACCAGACTTTAAATTATACTACAGAGCTATAGTAACAAAAACAGCATGACAAAAAAGAAAATATCACCGCAGCACCAAAACAGACATGAAGACCAATGCAATGGATTAGAAAACACAGAGACAAATTCACATATATAGAGCTATCTCATACTAGACAAAGGCACCATAAACATACATTGGAGAAAAGATAGCCTTTTCAACAAGTGGTGCTGGAAAAACTGGAAATCCATATGTAGGAGAATGAATTTAACCCCTATCTTTCACCCTGCACAAAATTCAGCTCAAATTGGATCAACGACCTAGGCATTAGACAAGAGACCACACTCCTACTAGAAGAAAATATAGGCCCAACACGCCATCATATTGGCTTAGGAACTGACTTCCTCAACAAGACTCCTAAAGCACAAGAAGTAAAATCAAGAATCAATAAATGGGATGGCATCAAATAAAAAGCTTCTTCATGGTATTTACTCAAGAGCTTGAAGACAGAGCCTATATAATGGGAGAAAATCTTTGCCACCTACACCTCAGATAGAGCATAATCTCCAGTATATATAAAGAACTTTAAAAACTCAACACCAAAAAAAAATAATAATAATAATCCAATCAATAAATGGGCAAAGGAACTGAACAGGCACTTCTCAAAATAAGATATATGACCAAGTGAAGATATATCATCAAATGTATTTTTAAGATGTTCAACATGTCTAGCAATTAGAGAAATGCAAATTGAAACTACACTGAGATTTCATTTCAGTCCAGTCAGAATGGCAATTATCAAAACTACAAATAACAATAAAAGTTGGCGAGGATACAGGGAGAAAAGTACACTCATACATTGCTGGTGAAACTGCAAATTGGTGCAACCACTCTGGAAAACAGTAGTGATTCCTCAAAAAATTTGGAATGGAACTACCATTTGATTCAGTTATTCACTCTTCAGTTTATACCCAAAAGACTTAAAATCAGCATACTACAGTGACACAGCCACATTAATGTTTATAGCAGCTTAACTCAAATAGCTAAGCAATGGAACCAACCTAGATGCCCTTCAACAGATGAAAGGATAAAGAAAATGTGGTATATATACACAATGGAATTCTCCTCAGCCATAAAGAGAAATAAAATTATGGCATTTTTTGGTAAACAGATGGAAGTGAAGAGTATAATTCTAAGTGAAATAAGCCAATTCCCAAAGCCAAAGGCCAAATGTTCTCTCTGATATATGGATGCTTATTCACAGTAAGTGGAGTGGGAGAGGGAAGAATAGAAGTATTTTGGATTAGACAAAGGGGAATGAAGGGAGGGAGAGGGATTGGGAAGAAGAAAGATAGTAGAATGAATCAGATATTACTTTCCTATGTGCACATATGATTTCATGACCAATGTAATTCTGTATCATGTACAACCAGACAAATGAGAAGTTATACTCCATATATGTATAATATTTCAAAATACATTTTACTGTCATATATAAGTAAAAAAGAAAGGAAAAAAAGGAATACATGTAACAATAAATGTTGGTGAGGATGTGGGGGAAAGGGTATGCTCATACCTTGCTGATAGGACTGCAAATTGGTGCAACCACTATGGAAAGCAGTATGGAGATCCTCAGAAAACTTGAAATAGAACCACCATTTGACCCAGTTATCCCACTCCTCAGCATATGCCCAAAGGACTTAATATAAGCATACTACAGTAACACAGCTACATCAATGTTTATAGCAACTCAACTCACAATAACTAAGCAATGGAACCAATCTAGGTGCCCTTCAACAGATGAACAGATAAAGAAAATGAGGTACATATGCACAATGGAATATTATTCAGACATAAAAAAGAATGACTTTATGACTTTTGCCAGCAAATCGATGGATCTAGAGACTATCATGCTAAATAAAATAAGCCAACACCAAAAACAACAAACAAACAAAATTACCAAGGTCAAATGGTCTCTCTGATGTATGTATGCTAACACAAAAGAAATTAAGTTGTGGGAGAAAATAGAAGTTCACTACATTAGACAAAAGGGAATGAAGGGAATAGAGTGGGGATAGAAATAAGAAACACAGTGTTTTCATCAGCTTTTTCTCTGCTGTGACTAAAGGACCAATGGAGCCCAATTATAGAGGAGAAAAGTTTTATTTGAGGGCTCACAGTTTCAGAGGTTTTAGTCCATAGAAGGCTGTCTCCATTTCTCGGGGCTTGAGGTGAGGCTGAACATTATGGCAGGAGAGTGTGATAAAGAGAAGCAGCTCACATCATGGTGACCAGGAAGCACAGAGACTCCACTTGCCAGATACAAATATATATCCAAAGCCATGCTCCAATTTCCACCTCCTCTAGCCATACTTTCTACCACTCCAGTTACCACTCAGTTAATCCCTATAAGGGGATTAATTCACTGATTGAGTTATGACTTTTACATCCCAATCATTTCTCTTCTGAACCTTCTTGCATTGTTTCACACATGAGCTTCTGGGGGACATCTCATATCCAACCATAACTCACAGTAAAAAAAAGAGTTTAGAAACCACATACATACACACATATATGTATATATACATACATACATACATACATATGAAGGCAGAACTATTATTTAAGGTCAAAAACTATTAAAACTTTTAGCCAGGCACAGTGGCACAAGCCTGTAATCCTAGCACTTAGGGAGGATGAAACAGGAGAATCGTGAGTTCAAGGCCAGCCTCAGCAACGGCGAGGCGCTAAGCAACTCAGTGAGACCCTGTCTCTACATAAAACACAAAATAGGGCTGGGGATGTGGCTCAGTGGTCAAGTGCCCTTGAGTTCAATCTCCAGTACCAAAAAAAAATTTATTAAAATTTTAAAAATAAAATCAATGAAAATCCAGTGATAGAGGAATGGTCAAAAAGTGGAATATAATAATTTTCTATGAACATAAAGTCAATAGGAAAATTCTAAACTGGGCACAGTGGATCATGCCTGTAATCTCAGCAACTCAGGTGGCTGAGGCAGATGGATCACAAGTTTGAAACCAGCCTCAGCAATCTTGTGAAGGTCTCAGCAATTTAGCAAGACCCTGTATCAAAACAATAATAAAATAGACTATTAAATAAAATATTAGTATGTATGACAGCATACTGTATACATTGTTCTATACTTAGATTTTTCACTTGTGTATCTAGGAGATTGTTTTAGAAGTGATTCAATGTTTTTGTTGATTGTGTATGTGGCTCAGTGCTTAAGGATCCAAAATAAAAAAAAAAAATAAGGAGAAGGAGAAGAAGAAAGAAAAATTCTAAAGAAATGGGGATTCAAGGATATCATATAAAGGTTAATTCTAACTCATCATAAAAACCTCTGTGGTCAGCTTTTAAGCAATAGCTATCAAAATAAAAACAATTACCCCTTTGTCACAGAGTCTTTTTTTTTAGGAATTTATCTCACAGTCATACCTAAACAAGTAAGGAAATATTTATTATTGCTAGTAATTAAAATATTTGAAATCATCTAAATATCTATCTAAGATTCATTAAATTCTGGTATTTTCAGATAACAGAATACTCTATAGTTGAGAAAAAATAAATTAAAATCAACAAAAATATTGAATCACTTCTAAAACAGTTTCCTACATATACAAGTGAAAAATCTAAGTATAGAACAATCTATACAGTATGCTCTCATATATAGTAATATTTTTAAACAGAAAATATGTAAATGTCTACTTTCCTTTGCACATAATTTTAAAGAGTCTACGCAGAAAACTAACTTGTAATTTATTTGCCTCTGTGGAAGGAAATTGAGTAGAAAGACAGATGGGAACAGGTCATTTTTTGTTTTGTTTTGTTTTACTTTTCAAATTTTGCTCTAAATACTTAGATTAAATATTTTTAAATAAGTTTTATTTTGTAGTGAATTTCTAAAATTGGGCCATTTTTTATATGGAAGTGGACAGAAGTTAGTATATCATAGTACATATTAATATTTTTAGGCAAGTGGTTCTGAGAGCTACAAAGTATAAGGAGGTTTCTGGAACCAGACTTGATATAAAGTAGGATTTGTGAGAATAGGGGGGACTGAAGGCAAAAGTGAGGGGAAAACAAATATACTCCTGAAATATGATTGTCACTGTCAGATATTGCATTTAGTAGCCAGGTGTGATAGCACACACCTCTAATCCAGCTACTTGGGAAGCTGAGGCAGGAGGATTGCAAGTCTGAGGCTAGCCTCTCTGACTTAGTGAGATACTATCTCAAAACAAAATATCATATAAAAAGGATTGGAAATATAGCCAGAGGCAGAAAGTTCTTGGATTCAATCCTCAGTACCACAAAATATAACAGGAAGAAAAGAGAAAGTAAAGGAAGATTACATTTAGTAGCTTGCATCAGAGACATATATATCCTTATATATTTTTAGGGTCACAATGTGAATGTAGAACTTTCATTAAGGAATAAGAATGGGGAAAAGACAAACAATTCCTGCAAAGCTGAGTAAGCTTGTATTAAAGAGTTTTCCCAAGACCTCCACTCAATGCCTCCAATACATCCCTCCACCTCTGCTCCCATCTGCAGTGAGCACTGGAGAATAAATTCATAGTTGGGCAGATCATCACCTAATAATTAAGGAAGAGAACTTTTCCCAAGGAGCAGAGGCATCTTCTTCTACTATAATTTCAGGGATTGGAAAACACCTCAACTTACCCCCAAAATGTGCTCTCTGGTTTGCCCTGTGGACCTGATATTCTCACTTTTGGTGTTTTTACTAGGGGTTAAGCCTTGATTCTAAAATTCTATAAGTATAATGAATGCTACTGAGTTGCTGGAGAAGAGGGTTAATGTTTCTGTATATATTATACCAAAACTCCACAAGCCTTAGACAACCTGATTTATAGTTTCCTGCAATTAGAGCTAGACTGGGGTACAGTTGCCTTGACTTTAAATTTCCCCTGTGAACTCTCTGACCTTGGGCAAGCTATGTCCATATCCTGGGCCTCAATCCCTTTACTCCCAAATGGAGTGCTTTGTCTCAATGAACTCCAAGGATCTCCTTATCTCTAACGTGTTATGTAAACACTTTATTGGGTTATCTAATTTCCTCCTTCAAGCAAAGGAAATTGGTAACTCAGTGGATCCCATGAGTAAATGGAAACTTGACAAGGACTGAGGGGATGAGATGATGCCCATTTGAAGAGGTAGCCCAGGGAATAGCAGGCATGGAAAGAAGCAATGAAATGTGGTATAGAGACACAACAGAGTTCACTCAGTCATAAGGAATGAAGTATGGCATTTGCTCGTAAAATTGAAACCATGTTAAGTGAAATAAGTCAGACCCAGAAAGTCAAGGGTTGAATGTGTCTCTCATATGTGAAAGCTAGACTAAAATAAGAAAATGGGGGTTGGGGGAATCCCATGGAAATAGAAGACAGATCGCTGAAACAGAGAAGCAGGGTGAGGGAGGAATAAGAGGAAAGGGAAGCCGAATGAGGTGGCTCAAGCCTGTTATTCCAGCACTAAAGGAGGCTGAGACAGGAGAATCCTCAGTTCAAGGCCAGCCTCAGCAATGGCGAGGCACTAAGCAACTCAGTGAGACCCTGTCTCTACATAAAACACAAAATAGGGCTGGGGATGTGCCTCAGTGGTCTAGTGTCCCTGAGTTCAATCTCCAGTACCAAAAAAAAAGGGGGGGGGGGGAGAAGGGAGGAACAATGGGGAGAAATTGACCAGACTGTCCTGTGTACATATATAAAAATACTACAGTGAATTTCATTTTCATGTATATCTACAAAACACTAATTTAAAAAAACTATAAATAAGAGAAGGAAGACCAGTAGACTAGAGGAAAGGGAACAGGTGAAGGGAAAGGGGAAGTACTGGGGACTGTGTTGGAGCAAATTATATTCCATCCTTATATAATTATGTCAAAACAAGCTCCTATATTATATATACCTATAATGCACTAATTTAAAAATTTTTTAAAAAAAGCAATCAGGGCTGGGCATGGTGGCTCATGCCTGTAATCTCAGCAGCTCAGGAGGCTAAGACAGGATCACGAGTTCAAAGCCAGCCTTAGCAACTTCACAAGGCACTAAGCAACTCAGTGAGACCCTGTCTCCAAATGAAATATAAAAAGGGCTGGGATGTGGCTCAGTGGTTAAGTACCCCTGGGTTCAATGCCTGGTACAAAAAAAGAGAAAAAAAGAAGCAATCAGATGCAGACTTGGCCAGTCAGGAAGCCCCTTGGGAGACTGAAGGAGACCCAGAATAGCACTCAACAAGCAGATATAGGGACAGCAGAGAAAAAAGATAAGCACATGCAGAAGTGATCACTGGCTAGTGAAGAGTTAAATTGGCAATGATAAGTTAATATTCTCTCTCTCACACACGTACACACATGTATACACCCATATACATACAGACATGGACACATGTACCAGATAATAATGATAGAACTAGATTAACACAGATTTGTCAGGCAGTTGTCCCATGTTTGCTTAAAAATAAAAACAGTTTTAGGTGCTAATTGACTCCATAAGAACACCACAGCAATCTCTAAGATTTTGCTCTGGTTAGAGCAAAGCTGAATTTATGAGGCATCCAGGTATTTAAATGAAATCATGGCTCTAATTGATTAAATGCATAAAAGCAAAATGACGCTATGTAAATACACTTAAAGTATAATGACATGTGAATTAACATAAAATAGGGAAGACTCCACATGATACTCAGCTAAGCTCTGATGCACACCCAGAGGAAAGGGAAGCTCTCTGTTCCACACCAAACACGGGCACAAGCCAGCTTGATGTTTCCATTTTATTCAAAGCTGGTTGTAAGGAGCAGTCCAACCTCCAAATGAAGCCCTCAGTGAGCACCAGCTATAAAAAGCATTCACTTGTCACTAAGAGAATATGAACAAGTTTAGCACATCTACTTTTCCACACTTCAAGTTTTCAAATGAGACTGTAAGGCAATTATCAAGGGATTTTTCAGGAAGATAACTTTTTTTCTAAATCTTTTTATCCAGGCGTGATACACAAATGTGCAGTACATCTTTCCTATAATTAAGTAAAGTGTTCCCTTGCTTCATAGTTACTCAGCAACAAATGACACCTACATGAACATGATCTTTCCAGAACGCAAAAAAATAAATAAAAATAAAAAATAAAGAAACCTCAGGATTTATTTATTTCCAAGTACATTTGCCAAGTAAACTTTTAATAAATGGATATTTTACTTGATTATTCTGCTGGTACAATAATTGAGAAAATACATTTTCATCATACTTCTTTTTTACAAACCCTTTTTATCATTGTTCAGAATTCTATTTATACTGCTGAAATGCTACATTTCATTTTGTTACTTTGTCACCTCCACTAAAGAAAAAACTGGCTGCCTAAGGATAACTGTTTAGTCAAAAGGTAATGTGAAGTGTCTGAGAAAAAAAAATACATATGAAAACAACAAGGAGACAGAACATGCACCCACAGAGGAGGCAGCCAATTGCACTGCAGCCCCTGAACTACCAACATGTAGCTGTCCTGGCCTGTTCATTCTAGAGACAAAGAGCCAGGACTGGGAAGACTATCACCAAGGTCCCTGCAGGCCTGGTTACACCAAAGATGAGCTCTTGGTAACTTTCAGGGACACTAGAAAATTATAGGGTAGAAACTAACACCTCAAATCAGCATTGCAAAAGAGGAAGATACATGAACAACATGAAAAAACAAGGGAAAAAAATGCCTCAAGCAAACCAAGATGCTAAAATAATAGACTCCATTGACAGCACAGTAGATGGAATGCCAGAGGAGTCAGAATGTGCTTAATTAAAATGATCTGTGAAACACAGAATAATATAAGAGACCAATTACAGGCAACAATTGATCGATCCAACAAAGAGATAAGAGAACAAATACAGGTAGCAAAAGATTGCTTCAAGAAACATAGAAACTCTGAAGAAAAAAATAAACAGAAATCCTTGAAATGAAAGAAACAATAAACCAAATAAAAAATTCAACAGAAAGCATCACTAACAGACTAGATCACTTGGAAGACAGAACCTCAGGCAATGAACACAAAATATATAATCTTGAAAATAAAGTTTACCACACAATGAAGATGGTAAGAAACTATGAACAGAATGTCTAAGAATTATGGGATAACATGAAAAGACCAAATCTAAGAGTTATCAGGATAGAGTAAGGCACAGAGATATAGACAAAAGGAATGTATGATCTCTTCAATGAAATAATATCAGAAAATTTCCCAAACATGAAGAATGAATTGGAAAATCAAGTACAAGAGGCTTACAGGACACCAAATGTACAAAAATACAACAGATCCACACTAAGGCACATTATAAGGAAAATGCCTACCATACACAATAAGGATAGAATTTTAAAAGATGCGAGAGAAAAGTTTCAGATTATATACAGGGAGAAACCAGTTCGAATCTCAGTAGATTTCTCAACCCAGACCCTCAAAGTCAGGAGATCCTGGAACAACATATACTAAGCTTTGAAAGAAAATGGATGCCAACCAAGAATCTTATATCTAGCAAAATTAAGCTTCAGATTTGATGACAAAATAAAAACCTTCCATGATAAACTAAGGTTAAAATAATTTACAAGGAGAAAGACTACACTACAGAACATTTTCAGCAAAATATTCCATGAGGAGGAAATGAAAAATGTTAGGGTACCGGCCAGCCAGACACAGACACCTCTGTACAGCCAGGAGATTCTTTATTCAGGGGAGTGGGCGCCCGGGCGAAGGAAAGAGGAAAGAGAAGAGAGAGGACGCGCGGGAGGGATTTTATAGAGCCCACTACAAAACCGCGTGGCAAGCTGGGGATCGGTCACTTTGAAATTGGGGGCAGATAAGCAGTGGCGGTCTTCCTTTGATGTGCTAACCTGAGCAGTTAGGCTTTGTCTCCCAGGTGGAAGATTCGGGAGAGGAACCCCCTGGGGCGGGAACTGCCTTAGGCTTTTAGAGAGGGGATGTGAAAATTAGAAAGGGGATGTGAAAATTAATTACAAAAGGGCTGTTTTCTACCTTACAAAAAACAATAATCAAAATCGGCAAAGGGAGGAACTACACTAAAGGAAAAGCCAATCAAAGGAGAAACCAAGTAATGTTAAAAACCAAAAATAAACCAAAATGACCAGGAATACAAATCATATTTTAATACTAACCCTGAATGTCAATGGCCTAAATGTATCAATTAAAAGACAAAGACTGGCAGATTAGATATTTTAAAAAATCCCAACAATATGCTGCCTTCAAGAGACTCATCTCATAGAAAAAGATATCCACAGACTGAAGCTGAAAGTATGGGAAAAGCATACCACTCACATGGATCACATAAACAAGGGTTTCCATCCTTATATCAGATAAAGTGAACTTCAAATCAAAGTTAGTGAAAAGGTATAAAGAAGGTCATTTTGTGCTGCTTAAGGGAATCATACGTCAATAAGGCATAACGATCTTAAATATCTATGCCTTGAACAATGGAGCATCCACATATACCAAACAAACCCTTTTCAATTTTGAGAATCAAATAGACCACAACACAATAATATTGAGTGACTTTAATAAACCTCTCTCACCACTGGACATATCCTCCAAACAAAAACAAACAAAGAAATTATAGAACTCAATAATACAATCAATAATTTAGAATTAACAGACATACACAGAATATTCCATCCATCAACAAAGGAATATACTTTTTTCTTAGCAGCACACGGGTCCTTCTCTAAAATACACCATATGTTATGCCACAAAGCAAGTCTTAGCAAATACAAAAAAATAGAGATATTACCTTGCCTTCTATCAAACCATAATGGAATAAAATTAGAAATCAATGATAAAATTAAAAATAGAAGCTACTCCAACACCTGGAGACTAAATAATATGCTTCTGAATGATGCATGGATGACAGAAGACATCAGGGAGAAGATAAAAAAAATTCTTAGAGGTAAATGAGAACTCCAATACAAAATATCAAAATCTCTGGGACACTATGAAGGCTAAAAAGAAAGTTCATTGCATTAAGTTCATACATTCAAAGACGTAAAAGTCAACAAATAAATGACCTGACATTACACCTCAAAGATCCAGAAAAAGAACAACTGAACACCAAAAGAAGTAGAAGACAGGAAATAATTAAAATCAGGGTTGACATCAATGAAATCGAAACAAAGGAAACAATTCAAAAAATTTACAAAACAAAAAGCTGGTTCTTTGAAAAAATAAATAAAATTGATAACAATCTTAGCCACCTAAATGAAAAAAAAGGAGAGAGAAAACACAAATTAATAAAATTTGTGATGAAAAAGGAAAAATCACAACAGACACTATTGAAATACAGAGGATAATTAGAAACTATTTTGAAAATTTATACTCCAGTAAAATAGAAAATCCTGAAGACACCAACAAAGGTGTCTAGAGGCATATGATCTGCCCAAACTAAATCAAGCGGACATACACAACTTAAATAGATCAATTTCAAGCAAGGAAATAGAAGATGCCATCACAGTCTACCAACCAACAAAAGCCCAGGACCAGACGGATTCTCAGCCAAGTTCTACAAGACTTTCAAAGAAAAATTAATACCAATACTCCTCAAAGTAATCCATGAAATAGATAAGGAGGAAACCCTACCAAACTTATTCTATGAGGCTAGTATCATCCTGATTCCAAAACCAGAGAAAACCACATCAAAGAAAGAAAACTTCAGACCAATATCCCTGATAAACATAGATGCAAAAATTCTCAATAAAATTTTGGCAAATAGCATACAAAAACATATTAAAAAGATAATGCACCATATTCAAGTTGGTTTCAATCCCAGTATTCAAGATAGTTTCAACATGTGGAAATCAATAAATGTAATTAATTACATCAATTGACATAGAATCTAGACATCAAATGACAAGAATCATATGATTATATCAATAGATGCTGAGAAAGCATTTGACAAAATATAGCAATTCTTCACATTCAAAACACTAGAAAAATTAGGGGTAGTAGGAATATACCACAACATTGTAAAAGCTATCTATACCAAATTGAAGGCCAACATCATCCTAAATGGAGAAAAATTGGAATCATTCCCCCTAAAAACTGGAACAAGACAGAGATGCCCTCTTCACCAATGATATTCAACATGGTCCTTGAAACTCTAGACAGAACAATTAGACAGATGAAAAAATTAAAGGGATACAAATAGGAAAAGAACTCAAAGTATCATTATTTGCCAATGACATGATTCTATACTTAGAGGATCCAAAAAATTATACCAGAAAACTTCTAGAATTAATAAATGAATTCAGCAAAGTAGTAGGATATAAAATCAATACCCATAAATCAAATGCATTTCTATACATCAGCAATGAATCCTCTGAAAGAAAAATTAGGAAAACCGCCCCATTCAAAATAGCCTCAAAAAATGAAATAAAATACTTGGGAATCAATTTAACAAAAGACATGAAAGACCTCTCCAATGAAAACTACAGAACACTAATGAAAGAAATTGAAGAAAATCTTAGAAAATGGAAAGATCTTCCATGTTCTTGGATAGGCAGAATCAATATTTTCAAAGTAGCCATACTACCCAAAATGCTATACAGATTCAATGAGATTCCAATTAAAATCCCAGCATCATTCCTTATAGAACTATAAAAAGCAATCAGAAAATTTATTTGGAAAAATAAGAGACTCAGACTAGCCAAAGCAACACTTAGCAAGAAGAATGAAGCAGGAGGCATCACAATACCAGACTTTAAACTATACTACAAAGCTATAGTAACAAAAACAGCATGATATTGGCACCAAAATGGACATGTAGAGACAAATCCACATAAATACATTATCTCATACTAGACAAAGGTGCCAAAAACATACATGAGAGAAAAGATAGCCTCTTCAACAAATGGTGCGGGGAAAACTGGAAATCCATATGCAGCAAAATGAAACTAAACCCTATCTCTCACCATGTACAAAATTCAACCCAAAGTGGATCAAGGACCTGGGAATTAGGCCAGAGACCCTGCGTCTAATTGAGGAAAAAGTAGGCCCATATCCCATATTCATCACGTTGGATTAACCCCACCTTCCTTAACAATATTCTTTAAAGCTCAAGAAATAAAAGCAAGAACTAATAAATGAAATGGATTCAAAGTAAAAAGCTTCTTCTCAGCAAAATAAACAATCAGTGAGGTGAACAGACAGCCTACATTCTGAAAGCAAATTTTTGCCACACGCACATCAGATAGAGCACTGATCTCCAGGATATATAAAGAACTCAAAAAAGTTAACACCAAAGAAACAAACTTAATCAATAAATTGGCTAAGATGCTGAACAGACACTTCTCAGAAGAAGATATACAATTGATCAACAAACATATGAATAAATGTTCAATATCTTCAGCAATTAGAGAAATGCAAATCAAATCAAAACTAAGATTTCATCTCACCCCAAGCAGAATGGCAGTTATCAAGAATATAAACAATAAGTGTTGGCAAGGATGTAGGGGAAAAGGCACACTCATATACTACTGTTGGCACTGCAGATTGGTGAAACCAATCTGGAAAGCCATGTGGAGATCCTTAGAAAACTTGGAATGGAACTACCATTTGACCTAGCTATCCCACTCCTTGGTCTATACCCAAAGGACTTCAAAACAGCTTACTACAGTGATGCAGCCACTTCAATGTTTATAGCAGCTCAATTCACAATTGCTAAATTGTGGAAGCAACCTCAATAGATGAATGAATAAAGAAACTGTGGTATATATACACATGGAATATTACTCAGCATTAAAAGAAAATAAAATTATGGCATTTGCAGGTAAATGGATGGAGCTGGAGAATGTCATGCTAAGCAAAGGAAGCATGTGCCCAAAACTGGAGGCCAAATGTTTTCTCTGATAAGTGGATGCTGATCCATAGTGGGGGAAGGGGCTTGGGAAGAATGGAGAAACTTTGGTTAAAGGGGAGGGAGGAGAGGGGAGAGAACATGAGGGCAGGAAAGATGGTGGAATGAGATGGACGACAATGCCCTAGGTACATGTGTGACTGCACATATGGTGAAACTCTATATTGTGTACAACCAGAGAAATGAAAAGTTGTGCCCCATTTGTATACAATGAGTCAAAATGCATTCTCTTATTATGTATAACTAATTTAAATAAATAAGTTAAAAAATAGTTGATATATAATTAAAAAATCAAAACCAATCTAAATTATTATTAGGGTTTATTACATTATGGGAAGCAATGAGGGTGGGGTAGAGCAGATAAATACACATTAGGATTTTCTTTGTATTAAAGGAAGACTTGCTTTTGGTTGATTCTAGTTATTGACAGACAGTGAGTATGAATATGTAGATAGGATCTTAGGATAACCATTTAATACAGAAATGAGATGTATTACTTTTTAACAATTTGAGGAAAAGTGGAATTAAAAGAAGAGTTAATGCTCACAAAAAGGCACCAAAGAAGGGGAAAGAAAACTTAGGTACATAGAAACATATACAAAAGACCAACAGAATCAGGTATGGTATGCACATCTGCCATTCCAGCAATTTGAGAGACTGAGGTAGAAGGATTGCAAGTTCAAGGTCAGCCTGGGCAATGTAGACAGACCCTTCTAAAAAAACAAGGAGAGTTTATTATGGATGTAGCTTAATGGATGAGTGCCCCTGAGTGTGCAATCCATATTACTTTTGAGATACCTTAACACAGGTATTCATATCAAACCATAGGCCAAGTCAAGGCCAAAAAAGATAAGATATGATATTTTCCAGTGATTAAAAGCAAATCTACTGAGATAAAAGCCACAAACCTAATAACAGATAACTAACTTTATAGTAAAAAGTGCCAGAAACGCAAAGAGAGATTGACAAATCCATATTAGTGGTAAGAAACTTTATTTATTTCGGTATTGAGAATTGAACTCTGGAGCACTTAACCAAGGAGCAACATCCCCAGCCATTTTTTTTTCTTTCTTTTTGGTACTGGGAAGTGAATCCAGGGCCGCTAAACCACTGAGCCACATCCCTAGCCCTTTTTTATATTTTATTAGAGACAAGGTCTTACTGAGTTACTTAGGGCCTCACTAAGTTGCTAAGGCTGGCTTTGAACTCACAATCCTCCTGCCTCAGCCTCTCAAGACACTGGGATTACAGGCATGCACGACCATGCCCAGCATCCCCAGCTCTTTTCAAAAATTTTTTATTTTGAGACAGGGTCTTGCTAAGTTGCTGAGGCTGGTTTGGAACTTGCAATCCCCCTGCCTCTGCCTCCCAAGTTGCTGGGATTACAGGTGTGCACCACTATGCCTGGCTGGTGAGAGACTTTAATATGCCTGTTTCCAAAGTTAACAAACCAAGTAAGCTAAAAAATTTTATTGGAAAACTTCTTGAATAACATAATCATGTCAATTATTAATTTCCCAAGTTTGACTTCCAAACCAACTCTCCTCTATTATTTGGGATGCTGGAGCTGGGGCTTAGAAAACCTGAAAGCCAGGTTTTTGCCAGCTGGTTTCCTGTTAGACTCCGACAGCAGGGTGGTTCGAGAGGAAAACTGCAGAGTTGGAAGGGGAAGGGCTGGCTTCCTTGTCTGCTTCCCATGGGTTTCCTGACTGTTGGCAGTTCCAAAGAAAGTCAGTGGAGTAATGCTTTTACCCTAGCAGCACCTGAATCTACCTGGCATGTTTCTCATTTGTATAAACCAGTCTGATTTTGACCTACTAGCCAGTATTCTGTCCTCAGAGAGCTGGTCCTTAGCTCCCCCAAGACCATCTGATACCAACAGTGAAGCAACACCAGGAACTCACACATGCTAGGGAAGTACTCTACCACTGAGCTAAAGTCTCCACCCTAGGAAAAGCATTTGACAAAATTTAACACCCATTCTTAAAAAATAAAGGAAAAAAAAAAAAAAAAAACCTCTTCAGAAATGAAAGAAAATTTCTTTAATGTTCATTATCATCATTTCTGTTTGACTTTTTTTTTTTTATGTGGGCAGGGGGTACCAGGGACTGAACCCAAGGGTGCTTACCAATGAGCTTTTTTTTATTTTTATTTTGAGACAGTGTCTCACTAAGTTGCTGAGGGTCTCTCTGGACTTAAATTTGTGATTCTCCTATCTCACCCTCCCAAGTCAGGCGGGTGCCACCATGCCCTGCACTTCTATTCAATATTGTATTGGAAGTCTTAGCCAGCAAAATAAGGTGCTAAAGAGGTATAAGAGGTATTAAGATTGGCAAAGAAAACATAAAATGATCATCATTTATAGGTATCATGGTTGTGGACACAGATAATCCATTAAAATCTACAAATTATTGGAAATAATAAATGAATTTAAAAAGGTTACTGGATACAAATTCAGTCTTTCTATGTACTAGCAATAAATAAGTGGAAATAAAATGTTTTTAAAAAACCAATATCAATGACAACAGCATAAAAAAAGATCAACTACCCAGTAATAAATCTAATGAAAGATGTGTACAATCTCGCCATTGAAGAATATAAAGTATTGTTGAGGAAAAAAATTCAAAAGACCTGGGATATGTTATTTAATGTATTAGAAAACTCAATATTGCAAAGAGATTGATTCTTTCCCAATTGACCTATAAAGTCAGTGAAATTCCAATCAAATTCCAGCAGAATTTTGTGTGGAGATTGACAAGTTGATTCTAAAATTTATGTGGAAACGCAAAAGCTTTATAGTATCCACAGAAATTTTGAAGAACAATGATGCAGCTGAAGAACTTTACTTTACTAAGTATCAAAACCTGTTTATAGCCGGATGTGGGCACATGCCATAATTCAAGTGGCTCCAGAGGCTGAAGCAGCGGGATCTCAAGTTCAAAACCAGCCTCAGCAATTTAGCAAGGCCTTCTGCCGCTTAGAGAACTCTGTGCCTGAATAAAATTAAAAAGGGTTGGGGATGTGGCTCAGTGGTTAAGCATCCTGGGTTCAATCTTCTCCTGGGTTCAATCAAATAAACAAACAAACAAAAAACCTTTAAAATGGAAAAGGAAAATTACAAATCACAAAATAAAATACTGATAAATTTTACTTCATTAAAATTAAAATTTATGCTCATTAAAAGTCACCATTAGGCTGGGTGTGGTGGTATACACATATAGTCCCAGCAACTTGGGAGGTTGAAGCAAGAGGATTGCAAGTTTGAGGATAACCTTGGCAAACTTAGCAAGATCCTTTCTCAAAATAAAAATTTAAAAGGTTTGGGGTATAACTCAATGGTGGAATTCCCATGGGTTCAATTTCCAGTAACCCCCACCCCACATACACATCACCATTAAGAATATAAAAAAGCAAGTCACACACTAGAAGGTTTTTATAATATATACATCTATGAAAGACTGTGTCAGGACTATACAAAGAACCCCAATAAGCCAACAAGAAAAAGACACAACTCAATATGTATACAGAACACCTTGAATAGTCAATTCCAAAACAGGATGCCAAAGTGAGCAACAAACACATGAAAAGGTACTCATTAATCATTTAATCAAAGGTAACACATTAATCATTTGAGATGTAAATTAAAACCACAGCGAGATACCATTATGTAGCCACCAAGACAGCTACAATTACCAAGACTGAATTACCAAACATTTGTGAGGATTTGGAGTAACTGGAAATCTCTTAGATCAATGTGAGAGTAAACACTAGTACTACCACTTTGGGAAAGCATTTGGCAGTATCTACTAATACTCAACATACATTTATAGTCTATGACCTACTAATTCTATTCTTGAGTATATATCCAAAGGAAATCAGTGCTTATGTTCACCAAAGGATATGTAAGAGGATGCCCCAGTAGCTTTACCATAATAGCCAAACTAGAAATAACCAGAATGTCCATCAACAGTAAAAAGGGTCAATACATTGTGGAATAAACAAGATAAATGAAAAAGACTGTACTACCTATATATGCAGCAATATTAATAAATCTCTCAGACAAAACACTGAGTGAAATAAATCAGACGTAAAAGAGCACATGCCAGGAAAAAAAAAAAAAAAACAGGTATAACTATTTATTTCATAATGGTGCCTTGAGGAGGTACTAACTGATAATGTTTTCAAATTCAAAATAGAAGTGGGGGACCAAAGGGCAGGGAGGAGAGGGAGTGGGGAAGAACTGAGGGATGAAGTTGATCAAATTTTAGTAGGCACATGTGTGAATACACTACAAGGCATTCCAGTTTTATATATAACTAAAATGCATCCATTAAAATACAAACAAATAGAAGGAAGACCAATAGAGTGGAAGAAGGGGACCAGAGAGAGGGAGAAAGGGTGGAAAATGGGAAGTACTGGGGATTGAACTGGAGAAAGATGTTTTACACATTTATGTATAGTCAAAATGAACCTCACTCTTGTGTATAAATGCACTAATTTTTAAAAAATTGTGTATTTAGAGTAAACTTTGAAATCAAGAAAAAATATTTAGAATAAGGTGGAAGATGGTACTAGATTTTATATACATAACAATTGTTCCCATCTGTTTTCAATCAGCTTCTGAGAATTTCTATGCCTGGAACTAAACTGACACATGAAGATAATTTCTGCCTTCAGTAAGATCCTAGTCCAATAGTGAAGATAAATAAGTAAATTTGAAAATTGTTTAATAGACTGAAAACTGTAAAAATATGGTCTGCATAGACTGCACTCAAATGGAGTAAATGATTCCTTCTGATTACTAGCTGGTCACACAAGTGACAATAAAATATCACTTTGAAAGGATAAAGGGGAGTTCATCCAGAGAGAAGGGGAACAGCACATCCCAGGCAGTGGGCAGAACATTCTCAGCTGCCTAAAGCCGTGTCCCATCATCCTATTTCCAAGGAACTAAAAACTGAGTATCACCAGGAGGCACACTATTAGGGGAGCGTAGTGATAGGTGGTCCCCAGGGTGGGAGGGTTAATTATATGGCCTACAGGTCAATACAAAATGTTGCAAATTTCTGTTATTCTGGCACTCCTCTTCCATATATCAAAATCGGTACTGGTTATCTATGTACTGGTTATCAAAGCAATTTGGTCACATCCTATATTTTTAGAGGGTTAAGAATTTAGGCGGTACTGAGCTGAGTGGTTCTGCCAATAGAAATCTTTTGGTGGCATTCAGCTGGCAAATAGGTTAATGTGCAGGGTCCAAGATGGTTACAAAAACATCTAATTGATGCCTTTCAAAGTAATTTCTATGGAAGTTGAATATTAATGAGTTCTCATTTTTTAAAATGTATCTGTCCCCCCTAATAGGGCTTGTAAGAAATAAGATAAGCTAAAATCTGTGTAGAATAACAAAGGCCCAAGAATAGCCAAAACTAAATCCCAAAACTTACTGTTTAAATATAATAACTAAGATCGTGTGTTATTGGTATAAAAATTGACCAACAGAGAAGAACAGAAAGCCCAGAAGCAAATCGCGTGCACATGGAAATAAGTACATGTTAAGAAGGACAGCACAGAAAGTCACTATTCAATAAATAGCCCTGGGCAAACAAGTTAATCTAAAAGAAGTTTTAGTGGGATTTCCACTTCATGTTATACATAAAAAGTTAACTCTAAATGTACAGGGGAAAAAAGTAGAACTGATAAACCAAGATAAAGAAAAGTTTATTATTAACCTTCCACCAAAGCAAAAGCACTTAACGATAAATAAAAGGAAAATAGGTAAATTTGACTACATAAATAGTTTTTGTTTTTCAAAAAAAACCCAGAGTACAAAAACAGAAATGATAGCCATAAAAATGAAGAAGATATTTACGATTCATAGGAAAGAAAGCTTCATTTACCCATGATGGATAAATAGATAGGTAATTGAGCACATGATTGGAAACATAGATGATAGGTAACCTGTGAATCAAAAATAAGAAAATGTAATTATAGAAAATTACAAAAGATATTTAATAGTATATCTCAGGAAGAAACAAGAATGACAAATGTGAAATAAGAAACTCAATCTCATCAAGTAAGGCAATTTATATTTAACTCATAGTAAGTTATAATTTTCCAGTCAGTAGAAATTCAAAAGCTAAGAATGCCAGTACTAAATGTTGAGACTCACTCACAGAAACATGAACTTCAATACAAATGTTGATTGGTGAAATTGCTTTGGAAATTTGGTTTTTATGCTAGATGGTTAAATATTCATCTACCACATCATCTAATACTTGCAATGTCAAGTATAGAACAGTATTACTAACTATATATTCCAAGGACAAGCATTGGTCTTCAAACTATCCATTAATGGATGGTAATGAGATGTTTATACCCAGGAAATAAACAAACACAATACTTCCATCATTGAAGAAATCATAAAACAAAATCAACAATAACTTGAATGAATCAAAGCGTAGCTTCTTAATTTCATAATCGATTTAATTTGGGTGCAAGCTCCATATCTCACTGTATGTTGCCATTTTGAATGGCACTGAACTAAAATACGTGGGGTTGATACTCATTAGTGGATCACAGTAATTTTTTGAAGATTTTATGGTATGCAAGTTATATTTCAATAACTACTTAAAATAAATTGTAAAAATGAGCTAGAGATCCACAATGTTGATGTACAAAATACTTGTTATAAAGGACTACATATAATGCTTCATCTTTTGTAAAACTCAAAATTAAGAGAAAATCTAAAAGGCATATAAATAATAAAAATAAAGAAATTGACTTGCAGGAGTTAGCCCAAAGTATATGGAAAGCAAAGGTAATAGTTTGTTATTAAATATGGTGGATGCATGTTAATTCTTTAAGTATGCTTCACAGTGATCGCATATACTCTTCCATTCTCTAAGTATTATTTAAGTGATTTGCTTTTGAATTTTATGTGGCTGGGGAAATGGCAGCATCACTATTAAATGGTGGCCTTAGAAGCAGATGAGCTGTTATCCCCTGACATGGGTCAGCCTCACTTTTCAACAATTAGCCCCATAGCTCTTCCTCTGATGACTTCTCCTGAGTCACTCCTCTGTTGATGACCAGCCAACTGAGTCAGGAGTTGGGCTTTTTATAAATCTGGAGCATCAAAAGTGAGTCATCCACTCACTTTTGTCACAATTCACTTCAAAATTATCTTCCACCTCCTCTCAGCTAAAATTAATCTGCCTATTATTTCATCTAAGCCAATGTCATTGTTTTTATGCTGTGTTAATATTTAAATTTTTAGTTCCCCTTATATCTCCAGGTCTGTGATTTCTCCATTTGTTAAATAAAAGCATTCCAGTATTTTATGAAGAACTTATCTACTTGATTAAAGCAACATCATCATTGTTCAGTGTCAAGTCCAATTGGATTCTCTGTTATTTTAGGGTATGACAGTCTTCTTGAAAAACAAGTTATAGAAAGAACAAAGGTTATTTTGGAGGAATGGTTTGTTTTAAATTCTAAAAGCTTCTCTTTTGGTCTTTGCCATAGAAGAATCTCACACCAATAACAGACTGTAGTAAACCTTCTAATAATAGAAGAGCTAAGGAAGAGTCATGCCAATTTATGAAAGGGAGTCAGATCTGGTCTGATTTCTAGCCTTAGAGTCAAACATCAAGTGCAGAATCATATATGTAAAAGGTGGGACTTTGGCTGAGTAAGCTTGCAGACTTTCTCTCCAGCAAAAAAAAAAAAAAAAAAAAAAAAAATCACTGAACTAGTGAAAATTACCAAAAACACAACTGCTCTAGGAACTGACCAAATGTTTAAGAAGGGAATAACCTGAGAAGCATGGATTCAAGAAAATTATGGAATTCCAGTAAGAACGGTGGCAGTCTGTGGCACTTGGGCCAGAAACTGCTCCTATCACCACTTCCATTTCCTACTCAGTGTACCAGAAGGTTTATTCTGGGTGGACATGACCAAAAAGAGGGTGGCTAACTTCCCCCCATCCCCTTCACCACCTCTTAGTTGTAGGGTAATGGTTTCATTCTGGGAGGTACAAGCTGCCAGCTTCCTCATTGCCTCCCTCAGAATCTGTGATGAACTATCTATCCCAGGAAGCCAGAAAGATAGCTCTCTGACCAGCTCCCACATAGCCAAAGTTCTCTCCTGGTCAGGCTTTATGAGCTGTGAGCTACAGATTAAAGAGATGTGGGCTTCTATCGCCTGCTATAGCTTGTAGGGCAGAATTTCTATGCCAGCTGGAGAAACTCAAGAAGGATAGGTACTATGACCATCCTCAGCTCCTTCTTAAGGCAAAGGAGTTATTCAGGGAATAGACCCTAAATCCCCACATTTCCACCCCATCTCAGCTCTAGCACAATGAACAGAGCTAAGCTCAAGGAGGAAAGCAAGGCTTGAGGATTAGCAGCTCTGCAGCACTGCCTGAGGGAACTGACTTAAATTAAAACTGAAAGCCTATGAATACCTAAAGCATCTTCCCTTGAAAACATGGAATCGAGATAATCTTGATAAACAATCAGAGAAGCAACTGGAGACTAGTAGCAGCAAAAACCAACAGACCTGCCAGAAATTTAACAAGGAGGTGATGACAGGAAGAGACAGCCCCAAAGGGCCCTGGCAAGCTCACACTCATCCCTAGTGGTCTGGAAGGCTGTGCACACTCACTCTGAAACAGTTGGGGAATGTTAATCCCTGGTTTAAAAAAACAAACAAAAACAGTATGGATTTGAAATCTTCCTGAACTGGGCAGAAGTCTTACTGGCTCAGAAAACTTAATCATGATCCCTGACCAATCACTGGCTGAAAACCCATCTATGCTGACCTAGGACAACTTCAAGGATTCTGAGCTTAAACTTTTTCAAAAAGAGAAAAAATTCTGAGCACTGACATCAGAGATTGCATATTAGTGGAAATAGGCTTTATAGAATCAGTCCAAGCAATCCACTGTGAATGAATAGTCAAAATTGTTTTTATTTAATAATAAGCCCAGGGTAAAAGTCAGGAACCACAGGCACTATGGTACATTATATAAAATGTTCAAATTTTATAAAAAATTTTTGAGTCATGCAAAGAAATAGAAAGTATAACCCATACACAAGAAAATAGACTCAGGCAATAGATAATACTTTGGGAATAAGCTATACAATGGACTTTGAAGACAAAGATTTAAGAAAACTATTATAAACACATGTAACTAAGGAAACCAACCATGCCTAAACTATTTAAAGGAAAGTAAGATTCATCAAATACAGAAACTTAATAAGCATTTAGAAATTACAAAAGATCCAAATGGTATTTTAGAGTTGAAATATGTGAAAACCATCATAAAGAAAAAATCACTAGTGAAGTTTTAACAGAGTGGGCCCAAGAGAAGGAAAAAGATCAGAGAACTTGAATAAAAATTGAAATTATCCAGTGTGAAGAAGTGGTTGCAAAAAACTTAATAGACCTTCAGAAACCTTTGAGACATCATTAAGAGTAGTAGCATATAAAAAAATGTGGGAGTAATAGGAGAAGAAAATGGGACAGAAAAGAAATTTAGAGAAATGATTGAAAATTCTTTAAATATGATGATAATCTGCACATTCCCAAGATCAATGCACTCCAAGTATTATATACACCAAGAAATCCACAGTTAGACAAATAATAATCAAAATGTTGAAAATCAACAAGGAAATCTTGAAAGCAACAAGAGGAAAATGATTCCCCCAATACAATAGAACTAAAATAACATCAACAGGTGACTTTTCCTGAAGAATGATGTAGGCTAGAGCAATAAAATGCCATATTCTAGGTACTGGGAAGAAAAAACAATAAAGATAAATAAATAAAGATAAAGCAAACAAGAAGCTCGTAGCCAGCAAAATTATTTTTTAAAAATGAAGGAAAAATAAAAACTTTCTCAAATTAACCAAGACAGAAATATTAAGACAATATATATAAAAAATTATCTATAAAACTCAATTGTTGATTTTATAACATATAGAGATATATTTTATAATAATGGTACAAAAGTAGGGAAAGCAAGGAAACTAAAAGTGAATCAAGGTAGTAATATAAGACAGTACCACAAAATTATAGAAAGTCAGAAAAAGTCCTGGGATTTCAATGATTCCACTTTTGGGTATTTACCCAGGATCAGTGGAAACAAACATCCACATAAAGATGTGAATGTGAACAGATGTTCCTAACTGTTCTACTCATAATAGCCAAAGATGCGACAACCCAAAGTCCATTAGCTGATGAGTAGGTAAACAAAATGTGATGTTTCTAAGCCACAGAATGCCACTGCACAATAAAAGTAAATTAGTTGCTGATATACACTAACAGTATGGACAAATGCCATGAGATTCTATTTACTTATAGTTCTAATAGAAAGATAAAGCTAATCTAGAGTGATGGAGGCACATCAGACTAAGGCTGGGAGTATTGGGAAAGTTCACTGCCATGGAGAAAAGGGAGGCATTGGAAGAATGGAAATACTTTGGATCTTGATTCTGGTGATAGATTATCCTGGCAAGAATGAGAAGTTTAATTCTTATTTTTGTAAGTTCAAACAGCAAAGTTACTAATAGTTCATGATTTTAGAGAATAAGATTTCTCAGTACGTAGTTAAAGTAAATAACCATTAGTACACTTGACAGTTGTAATGAGTTCTTGAGACATATTGAATCAGAAGTTGGATGTTTTCTCAAAGCACACATCAAGACTTTGGGGTTAGGGCTGGGCATTTGGGCTGGAGATGTATCTCTGTGGTAGAGTACTTGTCTAACATGCAGGAGGCCTTGAGATAGATCCCTGGTAGGGATAAAGAAAAAATAAAAAAGACTCAAGGATTTTATAGAATAGTCCCAACCAAACTCAATAAATCATATATAAGAACTTGTTAAGGAAAACAAAAGAGAGAGCATCGGATTACTCATTCCATGAAAATGGTATAACCTTAACACCAATTCCATTAAAAATGTTCCTTATATTTTTATGAATTTGAACAAACATTCAAGACATTTATTTAAATTTACCCAGGATGAGGAGACCCTCATCATTGATCAGTACTATTTTTTTTTTTTTGGTACCAGGGATTGAACTCAGAGGCACCTGACCACTGAGCCACATCCCCAGCCCTGTTTTGTGTTTTATGTAGAGACAGGGTCTCACTGAGTTGCTTAGTGCCTCACTGTTGCTGAGGCTGACTTTGAACTCACGATTCTCCTGTCTCAGCCTCCCTAAGTGCTGGGATTACAGGCGTGAGCCACCACACCCACCTGGTGATTAGTACTATTTTACTAACAGAAACTGAAGCATAAAGAAATAACTTTTCAAAGGTCACATAGTAGAAATGTTAGGATTTAAAGTCAAATAGCCTGGTTGGTTCTAGAAATTCACACATTTTTATTGTTTAACACTTAGCATTTAGCATAGTTCATGTTTGGTATAGATTATATTCTCAGGAAGTAATGAGTTAAATAGCTGATAGGACATTCATATTTTGGTAAGCCGGTCTGTCTTAATCATCAATAGTAAAATATTTGGAATATGTAGATCTATAAAAACAAAAAGGAAGGCTCACTTTGTTTTCTGATATTATATACTACATTTACATTACATATAAAATTACTGAACTTGTACATTTTCCTATTAAAATAGGCTGTTTCTTTTATTAAATAGCATTGTAGAATAATGAAAATACTTTAGTAGTATCAAAAAATATCTTTACTTATCCTTCTCAATATAAAAGTATTTACAGTATTTATTTTCCTCTATGTCAACTGTACTAAGAAAAAATTTGTGAAAAAAAATTTGAAGTACTCCCATGTTGTCTTCAAAACTATCTTCAAGCCAAAATTAATTGCTCAAAATTAGAATTACCAAAAGGCATTATAAACAAAGCCTTAAAAATAATTTTAGAATGCTGCTGCTTACCTACTGACCAAATGATTTTTCAAATTAAATGTTCTCCTCATTTAAAACAGAGTGGTTCTCATTACCCCAGGTGCTATTTTAAATTCTTTTTTAAGCCACTAACTCTGAGGGCATTTAAAAACCTTTCATTCGTTTGCCCTTTACTTGCTTCTCCACAAAGTTACTGAGACCTCCAAGAGAAATGTTCCAATTGGTCTTTGTCTCCACAGCTGTGGCCCTGTGACCCACCCAGCAGTTCAGTTGCCATCTGCATATCAATCCTCAAGTCTGGGATCTGAGTCATTTCTATAGAGCTGACCAGTGGATTTCTGGAAGCTCATGGTCCCATAATATATTATTCATATTTTCTATTTTAGGGCAGTTAGGTTAAAGAGACAAGACAGGCAAAAGATGCAAATATGTGGACTATAAAAGAAGAAATGAAGTGCTAAGAAATAGGCAAAACATTTTGATTTGACCGATTAATCAAATGAAAAGCCTAAGATAGCATTTTATGGGTATTTAGTCTACAATAATTTTTAAATGATAACAAGTTTATGAGGAAGTAGAGTGTGTAGTGTTTAGACTGGAGGCTTTGGAATCTCATTGCCTATGTTCAAATCCTAGACTCATCACTTACCAATTATTACTTAAAATCTTGTTTATAAGTCTTTAAATCTTATACCTTGATTTCTTTATCTTTCAAATAAAGATAAAGTGTCTGCCTCCTAAATGTGTTGTGAATATTGAGCAAATCAGTATTTGTGAACGCACGAGTAACAGTGCCTGGGATGTATTACAAGCCCAGTAAATGTTAGCCCTTGAAATAAATAGGAATTTTTGTAAGTTGGTATCTGCTTTCTGAAAAACAATTTGTTCAAGAAATTATAACAAGAGCATAAAAAAAAGCACAAAACGTTTTAATTCAGTACTTTCTTTTCTAGGGAAACTATCCAAACAAAATAATTCAAAGATGAATCTACAATGATTTCCTTTTGCAACATGGGGGATTAAATCCATGGGCACTCTACAACTGGACTACATCCTCAATCCTTTATATATTTTTTATTTTGACACAAGGTCTTGCTAAGCTGCCCAGGCCAATGATCTTCCTGCCTCAACTGCCCAAATGGCTAGGATTACAAGTGTGCACAACCTCACTCAGCCTGCAATCATTTTCTTACTCCAAGCAAGAGTTTAGGAAAAATGGAAGCAACTTGATTCTCCAACATTTGTAACAAAATTGATAAAATTATGCCATTATACATGTGGTCATTTCTAATGCAACAATTATTAGGATGGAATATCTACTGACCAAGACAGAAAAATAAAGGCCTGATTTGCCTGTCTGCCTTAAATAATTAGAAAATTAGACATAAGTTATGAAAAAAATACTTGTCAGATATTGGACAATAGGCAGATTGGGATTATGATTCCTGAGAAGAACAAATTGAGTGAACCTTATAGTTGTTAGGCTTTCTGCCTGGAAGCAATAGTTCATCAAAACCCTAAAGATCATCATGATTTTGCTGAGTTGAAGAGAGACATTAGAGGTTGGGAAAGGAAAAATGGCTAAGATTTCTGGATGCAAGAGGGATCAAAGGTGCAAGTCGAGAGCTCTTAAGATCTACAGAAGGGTCTTGTCAAGTCTTTGGCTTAGTATTGGTCCATATGTGTATGAAAAGAAATAATCACTGGAAAGGACTAGGCAGAAAAATTTATGAAGCTCATACAGGACTAATGCCATGGCATCAAAATGCACATGGCATTGAGTAGACTCATTGAAAAATATTACTGCCATAGTAGTGGGCATAACTAAATCATGATATCATTAGACTGAAGACATCTTTGTAACTCCCCTACCAAAGCTTGAAGTTTTCAAATCCTAGTAACTAAACTGTATACTATCAATCCAAGTAAATGAACTGCATATCATAAGAAAATTTGACAATGTGTAAAGTAATGGAGCATCCAAAAAGAATTCCAAAGTCTAATGTAAAATATAACTGGGTATTCAAAGAAGCAGGAAAATAGAATCTATAACAATGTTAAACATCAGTCAATAGAAACAGATTTAAGAGGAAAGAGCAGTAGACAAGGAAATTAAAACATTTATTATAAATATGTTTTAAAAATATGATCATAAATAAAGAGTAAACCATAAGCATAATGAGAAATGTAAAAAAGAACCAAATGTACTTCTAAAAATGAGAACACAATGTCTGGAAAAAAACACTAGAATAGGATTATTAACACCTTGGACCATACAGAAGAGATGATCAGTGACATGAAGATATGATAAGGAAACTACCCAAAATAAAATAGAAAATGAAAAAAAAATGAACAGAACATCAGTGAGCTTTCAGAACAACATGAAATATCTATCACATATGATATTGAAGTCCCAGAAATAAAGAAAATGGTGATGAGGAGGGAGTATCAAAAATATTTTAAGAAATAATGTTCAAAATATTTCCAAATTCAGTGAAAAATATAAATGCACAAATGTAATAAGTTCCATGAACATCAAGTAAAATAGCCTGATGTCATTCACACAAATGTACATCATAATCAAATTGCTAAAAAATGGTGATAAAAAGAAAAATTTTTAAAGAATTTGGAAAGGAACAAAGGTAAGAATGACAGTAGACTAAATGTTAGAAATTACAAGTCAGAAAAGAATAAAAACTTGTCTTTGAAATACATAACAAAAAAGAAAAATGGTAAGCATTGGTGAGGATATGAAGATATTGGAACTCTTGCACACGGCTGGTAAGAATGCAAAATGGAATAGCCACTATGGAAAAAAGCATGGAGGTATCTCAAAAAATTAAAACTAGGACTGCTGTATCATCAAGTAATTTGCTTCTGGGTGTGTATGCAAAGAATTAAAATCATGATCACAAAGAAAATTAGCACTCCTATTTCATTGCAGTATTATTCTCAATAACAAAGATATAAAAACAACTTAAGTGTCCATTAATGGATGAATGGATAAAGAAAATGTGATGAATATATACAAAGTGACACTATTCAGCCTTAATAAAGACTAAAATTCTGCAATACCTGATAACATGACCGTACCTTGAAGATATTATGCTAATTTAAATAAGCTACTCACAGAAAGACAAATACTGCATGATTTAATTTATATGAGGTATCTAAAATCGTCAAATTTATAGAATCAAAGGGTAGAAAGAGGAAAATTGGGATTTACAATTTAACAGACATAAAGTTTCAGCCAGGTAAGATGAGTAATTTCTAGAGATCTACCATACAACATTGTACTAATAATAAACAATAAGTACACATTTTAAAAACATTTAAAGGGTAAACATCATGTTAACTTTTCTTAACATAATAAAATTTTAATTAATTAATTTATTTATTGTGTGTATGGTATGCTGGGGATCAAACCCAGGGCCTCACTTATGCTAAGCAGTCTACCATGAATCTACATCTTTGCCCCACAATAAAATTTTTTAAAAAGAAAAAGTCATTAATCTAGAATTATTTACCCAGCAAAAACATGCTGTAAAATTGAAGATGAAATGAAGATTTGTATAGAAAAACAGTAAATGAAAAAATATACAGCTAAGAGCCCTACCTACATTGCATGAAATATTAAAGAAAATACAGCAAAAGAAAAATGATACTGTATGAAAAGTTACATCAGCACAAAGAAGTAAACAGTTCCAGAAATGGTACATGTAGGTGCATATTTAAACAGAAAACAATTTCTTTATTTTATATTCTCTTTAAAACATGTGTCATATAAATTAATATGTATCATAAGCCATGTATCACATGAATACATCACATGTCAGAAATCACAAGCCCACAGGTAACCCCACAAGAGAAAATGGAAAACTTTTTCTCCAATATCAGGAACAAAAGAAAACTACTCGCCATTTCTGTTCAATACAGTACAGAAAGTCTCAGCACAGAGCAATTAGGCAAGGGAAAAAGAAAATTGTGCAAATTGGAAAGAAATAAGATTGTCCCTGTTTGCAGAAGACATGATCTTGTATACATAAAATGCTAAACATTCCATCAAAAAACTTAGAATAAACAAATTCAGTAAAATTGCAGGATACGTTTCCATATTCTAACAATGACCTATCTATCCATCCCCCACCCTACCTCCTGCCCCATGAAGAAAACAATTCCATTTGAATAGATTTTTTAACTGGTGAGGAATAGGGCTCTAGTTCTACTTTTCTGCATGTGAATATCTAATTTTCCCAGCACCATTTATTGGAAAGACTGTCTTCTCTCCAGTGAGTGTTCTTAGCACCATTTAAAAGCTATCAAAAAGAGTAGGATGTGCCCAGCATGGTGGCATACACCTGTAATCTCAGCAGCTCAGGAAGCTGAGGCAGGAAGATCTCAAGTTCAAAGCCAGCCTGAGAAATTTAGCAAGGCCCTAACTAATTTAGCGAGACCCTGTCTCAAAATTTTAAAAAATAGAAAGGACTGGAATTATAACTCAGTGGTTAAGGACCCTTGAGTTCAATCCCTAATGACAAAAAAAAAGAAAAAAAATAGGATACTTAGGAATAAATTTCACCAAGGAGGTAAAATATCTGTGCAGTTAAAATTAAAACAGTAATTTAAAAAAATGAAGACACAGAAAATGGAAAGAGATACTATGTCCATGAATTAGAAGAATCATTATTGTTAAAATGTCCAAGCTATCCAAAGTGATTTACAGATTCAATGCAAAATTCCTAAAAGTTTTCACAGAAATAGAAAGAACAATTCTAAAATTTGTATGGTAACAGTATCTCCCCTGACACATCCAAATTCATATGCCAAAGTTTTAATCCCTAGCACTTCAAAATATATCTTGAATTTTACATGAATTTTACATGAATTTTACATATATCTTCAATTTACATGTTGAAGATAACATCTTATGTACATAATTAAATTGAAATGCAATTATTGAGGTGTATTCTCATCCAATATGATTAGTGTCCTTGTAAGAAGAGGAGATGAAGACACAGCTACACAGAGAGGTAAGACTACATGAGCACACAAAGAAAAATCAGCCGTCTACAAGTCTAAGAGAGAGATCTTGGGGAAAAAAAGAAAGAAAAAAAAAACCCTGTTGACACCTTGATCTTAGACTCCAAGCCTCCACAATAAGAGAAATAAGTTTATGTTGTTTAAGCCACCCAGTCTGTGGTACTTTGTTCCAGCCACCCTGGTAAACTCATACAAGAATATATTTGATGTCATTGGTTATAAGAAAAATGCAAATTTAAACATCACAGATTGTTCAAAATTTAAAAGATTGTCATGTTGGCATGGAGGTGGAGCAGCTGGAATTCTCATGCATTGCTGATACACCCACTTTGGAAGACAGTTTGGCAATTTGTTATAACATTAAATGTACACCCACCATACAACCAGCAATTCTACTCTCAGATATTTATATAAGAGAAATGAAAACATATGTTCACTAGAACAGTTGTACTTAACTATTCATAGTAGATTAATTGATAACAGTCCCAAACAGAAATAACCAAAACATCAACTGGGGAATGTATAAACAAATTGAAGTATACCTATAGAATGAATCACTAATCAACTGTAAAAGGGAAACATTACAGAGATGTAGGGATAAAACTCTAAATCATTAACCTGAATTAAAGAAGCCAAACCAGAAACCACATACTCTGTTTCTGTTTACATACAATTCTAGGAAAAGCACAACTTCAGTGACAGAAAGCAGATCAATGGTGGCTAGCAGCCAGTAGTGGGAATGGATGATTGACTACAAAGTGACACAAAAGTCTTAAGGTTGATACAAATATTCTAGACAATGATTTTTAATGGTAATTACACAATTGCATACATTTGTCCAAACTCAGATTGTGCAATTAATTGATGAATTGTTATATGCAAATCACACTCAGTAAAGAGTATTTAAAAATTAGAAATAACAAAATATTTTGATGGCATGGAAAAAATCTTATATAATGGTAAGCAAAGCAATCGACATAACTTTATAAAAGACACTAAAAGTGATAAATACGAAAAACTATAAAATAGTAGCTATACATTTCACTTAGTGTTGGACTGGATGGTACTTTTCATTGTGATATTGTTCAGTATTTTCAAATTTTCCTGGTAAGTTTTTTTTTCATTTTCTTTTATTGAAAGAAAAAATAACCTTTAAAACTATCTTGATTCCTTTTTAAGTGACCACCTAAAATAATAGAGTAGCAATAGTAAAAATATAGACATATGGAAATAAGAACACATTCTCTCCCTAGCTCCAGAATAATCATGAGACTGAATTTGACATATTCATCCAGAATCCAAGACCAATAGCAAAAGGCCATTGATCTCCTGCCATTAAGATGGGTTTTTATTTTTTTTTTATCCTTTGCTGCTGCCATTGCCAGCCCACCACCCACCATCTATGCGATGTTTTTCTCTATCACAAGGCATCTGTTAAGTCTCGCTCTTGTTTCCTTGGTATTTTCATGCTGCCTTCTCTGTCTGTTCTTCATAATCTCAAAATCAATCTCTTGAGAGCTGGAATCAGATCAGCCCAGATCACTATCATTTGCTGTGTTTCTAAAACTCAGATTTTTAAAAATCTGAATAAAAGAATGGTATTATCTTAGGAAAATAGTCAACCTATTATGGCTAGCTTAAAAAATCAGAAGTAACAGAACTCCAGAAAAATTAGTTTTATAAGGAGGTTCACAAGAAACCTAAGTTTCCTGAGAGTTAGTTTCTAAGCTATGTTGATTTGAATTTCTATATTTTCTATGGTTCACCTCAATTACACTAGACATGGGTAACCCTTTACACCTGTGCCAGAGTTTGGATTCCCAGTTTCCTTGGGAAAGTGATCTAAGAAGAAAGAAAAGAGAACAAGTGTCTACTCCTCACTAGCCATTCCTTTCCACCTGGGCTGCTGTATAGGACTGCTTGAGTACCATCATAACATGGTGACTGTCCTTCCTGAAAGTAAGTGATCCAAGAGAAAGTCACTTAGCCTTTCCAATTCTCTTACATACAGTAATTATTAATCTTGTTTTGGCCAAAGAAAGCTTTAAGGATTTAGAATCTTTCTCCTGATAAATAGAGACTACAACAGTGGGTTTAAAAAAAAAAAAAAAATCCTGCTTTCCTTGGAAAATATGTCCTATTTGTGCCTCATTAAACTTGAATAATTCTAACAAAATCCAAATAACTCATGGATTTGTGGCATTTTTTAACTTGAAGATTTTGAATTGTATGGTTTACTATTCTACTGCAAATATTAACTACTGCTTTATAAATGAAGTTTCTTTTTTCACTTGGTATTTTCCTTTCTGTTCCCAAGGAAACAGAGAATCCAAACTCCAACATAGATGCGGAAACTTTCCCATTTCTAATGCAGCTAGTTTATATAACCTGCCATCACACATTTATTTGGTATAAGTTATGAATACTTGGTGTTAAACATGAACTCCTAGGGAGACAATTATAAAGGAATCTTCATGATCAGTTCACCACCTCATTCTGTACTTTCAGCTTTCTTTTTAATGAACCTTGTTGTATTGGCATATCAGAAAAGTAACTCGGGATGAAAGGGTAAATTGATCACAGATCAGCAGTATCATATTCACAAAGAGATCACTCTATTTTGTCATTTATAGAGTAATATATAGAGACCACAGGAGCACACGGATAATCTGATTTTATCATATTTAACTGATGGTCTTTTCTTTCCTGCCCAATACTCCTAGCAGAGTGTATCCACAAATAGCCAAAGAAAACACTTTTCCTGTGGGTTACTATTTTTACAAATAAGGCGGGGGTGCATATGAAATAAACTTATTAGGTGCTTAAATTGGATCAATACCTTTTCCATGAAGAATGAAGATATTAAACATTTCTTTTGAATTCTGTTTGGAACAAGGCAGCAGAAGTCAATTGAGCAGGCTCATTCTTCCCTACGGTCCCAGACAAGATACTCCTAAAAAGTCATAATTTAAAAAAGAAAGTGAAAAGTGACACTTCCCAATTGACTATTTTACCTTAAAATATGGAATCCAATGAAGCTCTACTGGTTACAGTCCTCTTCTGATTGAATACAAAGTAGATTTCAGAATAATTTCACCTTTGAAATACATAGTAAGAAGAATATTGTGATATTAAATCACAACCAGTGGCAGCAAGTAGGGCAAAATAAACTTTCATATAATTCTTATTTTTTAAAGATACATATATATTTGAAGTTTCAGCTTCAAAGCAAGGAACCTTATTCCCTTTAGCATTAGAAGAAAACCAAAAAAGAGAAACTGTTACATAGATAATTGACAGGGACTAGTGAAGTGAGCATTAAATAACTGACCACCCCCTCCAACTTTCTCTGCAACCTCAACTGCAGGTGGTTAAAAAGACAAAAAGAGCCAGGTACAATGGTCCACACCTGTAATCCCAGCAACTCGGATGGCTGAGGAAGGAGGATCACAAATTCAAGGCCAGCCTTAGCAACTTGGCAAGACCCTGTCTCAAAATGAAAAAAAATAAAAACAACTGGGGATGTAGCTTAGTGGTAAAGTGCCTCTGAGTTCAATCCCCAGTACCAGAAAAAAAAAAAAAAAAAAGTGAATCTAGTGCCACAATTCTAGAGAATAACAGCCAAAGATAATTAAAAGACTTCATCAATTTATGATCATGTATAATCACATTCTTTTCTCCTAAATGATTTTTGCATGATGGTACTTATTTCTTATTAAGGTGAAATACCACTCATCTTGCAACAGATGTGAGATTTTCCTTATTTGACACTTTTCTTTGACATTGGTATTTTAACACTGATTAAACCAGATGGAAGACAACACTTTTTAAATTTCTTTAAGAAAAAAAAAAAGGATGAGGGAGAGAAAATAAAGCATACACACTACCAGGTACTCCCAGATTCTAGTTGCCATAACAACTTGAGTCTGTTTCCATCATTAAATCATGTTTTGATCATGCTTATGGGTTTTGTGTGTGTAAGAGCACAGGATTCATTTATTTCATTAATTTTCTACTAAAGAAATTCTTCTCCCTTTTGAAAATAGATCCTTGTCTATTTTATTAAACAGAAGCAGAAAAGTACTATAAACTCCCCCTCAAAACTATAAAGCACAAGGGTTCCCCAAAGAAAGCTTGGAAGTGTTCATTGCACGTTCATAGACTCCTAATGATATCTTTAAAGGGCATTTTGTTTCCATGAAAATTAAATACTTCTGGTAGTCCTACAATGGGAGAATTATCCATGTATTTTTTGTCTGTTTCAATAGGCCAATTCAAAAAATTGTTTATGATAACACCACCTTAACCTACTACAGTAAAATGTCTCCCTTCTGCGCCCTTGTCTATTGTTTCCTGTCTGGAACTGAACACATCTGGAGAACAGTGAAGTCAGTGGGAAGTGGAAGAAGCTGGTATCAAAGCCACTTGCTTCCTAGCAACAGCAGTCAGGAAAAATAGACTCATTTGTCAAGTGTCCCCAAAGCAGGAAGTCAGGAGGCCCGCAGGAATGATAATGGCGCAGTCAAGGTGCAAAATATAAGTTAACATTTACCTTCCCACAGTGGAATATTCAATGTCCTCTCTCCACAGTTTCCCATGACTTGAAGCGGGGTCCCAAGAACCACAGTGGCTCAGGGCAGAGGGCTGCTCCTCACACTTCCGTGATAAAGCACCAATGTGTGTGTGTGTGTGTGTGTGTGTGTGTGTGTGTGTGTGTGTCCAGTTCATCACAGGTTATTCCTGTAAAATATAATAGGGATGAATTATTTAGAAAAGTGAAAAGCATAAAGACATACAAATTACATACCCAAATTTTAATTATTAAAGTCAACCAAAATCTTTCTAATTCATTTTCAACCTTTCTAAACACTTATCCTCAATCTCAGTACACAGTTTCCTTGTCAGGAGCCAGAAAGAGCAAAGAGTCCCAGAGCAAAAACCACCATAAAAAAGGGCATAGATTCTCCAATGTGTTGGCTCTCAGAATCAGTTGAAGAGTGTTTCAAAAGCAAATTCCTGAGCCATTGCCTTCAGAAAGACTGAGTGCATCTGGGCTAGGGATGGAGGTCTGCTTGTTCTGGCAAGCTCACAGATGTCACTCACATTGTGCAAGTGACAGCTCTGTAGAAGGCCTGATGTACTACCTGGTACCAGTGTCTAACGCTATCATTGAAAAAAACCCAGCATACTAAACCATAAAAGTCCTAAGACCTGGGTCAGGTTAAAATTTTACCCAGTAGAAGAGTCAGGGAGCTAAGACCTTAATTTCTCTCATGGTTCCTCATCATTTTTAACACTAAAGGAAAATAGCTTTTAAGCTGGGCCTGCCTCATTCTCCCATTTTGCCAGTGTTTCTTTATTCTACGCTGCTTTTTAATACATAGTGCATGGTCAGGCATGGGGGTTATGGGTAGACACAATCCTGCAAGTGCTGAGGGCCTCAAATTCTCATACTTTCCTGCTTTCATTCCTTTTGCTCGGGATGGCTTCTCCCTTCTTCCCAATTCCTCTTCCTTGCTCTTATTCATTTGTTCAACAAATGTTTACATTTTTGCAGGAGAGGGGTACCAGGGATTGAACTCAGGGGCACTCAACCACTGAGCCACATCCCCAGCCCTATTTTGTATTATATTTAGAGACAGGGTCTCACCGAGTTGCTTAGCACTTTGCTGTTGCTGAGGCTGGCTTTGAACTCACGATCCTCCTGCCTCAGCCTCCTCAGCTGCTGGGATTACAAACATGCGCCATGGCATCTGGCCTCAATGAATGTTTTTGAATGACCTAACTGAGAAGATTTGTATCTGAGATATAAATGAGATAATGCATTTACAGGGTTTAGTAGGAATCACAGCACATGGCAAGCACTTGAGGGTGATGTTGATATTGATCATGTTGACAAGGATAATGAGGTTAAAGAATGATGAGAATATCTAACGCTTGTTTTATAACTACTGATTCTGAAGTCTCCTCAATTATACATGAGGTTTCATTGTAAGAACTGGGCTTTTCACATCAATATTTTCATTTCCTAATGAGGTTTCTAGGTTATAGTAAGGTCTTAAATGTTTTTGAGAGAGCAGTAAAAATCTGAAGCAGTTATAACACCCATCTATATCTAATCTATCCTTTTTCCATTATGCCATGATACAGTCTTAAAATATGTTCCTTTTTCCAGTTTCCCTATTAGACTTTCAAAAACATGAAGAAACTCCCTTTCTATCATTTTAAATGACCCCTATTCAAAGCAACTAATTTATTTGCTACTTAACTTGCTGGATTATTTCAGACCTGATAGAAATGGCTAAGGACTCATCCTTCATGTAAATGGAAGTGGAGGTAGAGATCCCTCACTCAGATCTTCCCTTAGGAAGAACAATCTCTTCGGCTATAAAGAGTTCAGCTTCAGGATCTGTCTCAGCTTTCAACTCAAGGGTGGGTCTTCTCAGGCAGCCCCAAGTCAATGATTGGACCTAACAGGGTACTAGGGTACTATTCCTGCCTATTTAGGATTCCTCTGATGGGAGTCCATCCTCCAGAGCTTCCATTAAGTTGGCTGAGACTTTTTATGATCTCATCAAGGCATGAGACTCTTGTTCCAAATCCTGCTTTCTTCCATTCCTATCTTTTCACTTCACCTCAGTGTCTCCTTTCTGGAGGACCCAAATGTCACAGCAGCATGAACCTACGAGATGATGCTTTTTGCTTTCTCAGTGAGAAATTAAGCACTGAGTCAACCTGAGGTCTTAGGTAAAAAATAAACAAACAAAACTTGAAAAGGAAATAAACAAGACCTACGAGCAGCCCCCTCCTTCATCTGAGACTAGGCACAAAGGGGCATGACTATGTCTTCCACCTGCCGAGGTACTCCACCCCTTACCCCAGATGTGTGGCTGTCACTGCTGACTTTGAACTTCATTGTTTCTACTTTCATTTTTCTCCATTGTGCACATTCCTGATGCTTTCAGACTTTGGTACTGGTGTTCCTAAGTGACTCTTTGTCTTCTTTGTATTCAGACAGCCACCATAGTCTCGGGTAAGTGAAGGCAATGTTAGATGCCCCCTTCACTGTTTAACAGCTGAGAGCAGAAAGACTTAGCCAAGCTTTCTTCTTTTTTTAATGTAGACAAAATCTGTAGCTATGTCAACATAGAAAAAGATAAATTTATTCCAACAACCAACAATAAATTATGAGGGAGGTTGGTGCCAAATCTTAGTCTCTTTTGGCACTTCAAATACCTTTGACCATGACACAAAACTAAGAACTCAATCCCTTGATAAAATAGGTACCACCACTGTTAGAATAAAGAGTGACCTTAGTCATTTGTTCTAATAACTATCATCCTTGCATTATAATCAATGTCTTATTATTAATCATGGGTGTATACCAGGATGATAGTTTGCTATATTTTAAAAAAGGGTTTTTTTCCTTCATAGTAGTTAGTTTTATTTTTTGCTCTTTTACAAATAAAATGCCATAGCAGTTCTGCCTCAGGAAGGGGAAGCTTCTGTAAAATAAATAAATTAATACATATGCAAATAAATAAAATTAAATTTATTTTTTCAAAGCTGATTTTTTGCCAGGTATGGTGCTCATGCCTATAATCCCAGCGGCTCAGGAGTTTGAGGCAGGAGGACTACAAATTCAAAACCAGCCTCAGCAACTTAGCAAGACCCTAAGCAACTTAGTGAGACTCCATCTCAAAATAAATTGTTTTTTTAAAAAGGGTTTTGGGATGTGCTCAGTGGCAAAGTGTCCCTGGGTTCAATCCTCTATACAAAAAAAAAAAAAAATCAAAACTGATTTCTCGACTTAACACCATTTGGAAGTATACCTACCTGCCTGTCCAAAATTTTCCCATATTACAGCAGACAGAAATTCCTAGTGTGGGGAAGGGAGACAAAATTAGAGAGGTCAGTATATTTTGCTAACAGTGGCACTTCACTTTTGAAGATAAGGGAAGAATGATAACAAAAAGGAAACTTATGCTCTTAAATATAAAGTATAGAAACAGCCAGAAATTTGTGTAGAACACCAGAGATTCAAGGGCCTTCAAATCCCTTCAGATTACAAGTATGTGATTCCCTTTTGAAAAGAAGTGTCCCCTAATGTGTGAGTTAGCCATTGCTGTGTAACAACCTCCCCCTCACATTCAAAATACCCTTGGCCCATAAATATGTACAACTATTTTACATCAATTTAAAAAACAACCATTTAGGTAGCTCATAAATTTTTGGGTCAGAAATTCAGACTGAGATTAGCTGGATGGTTCTACAGGTCATAGCTCAGCTCACCTATGCACCTTCACTCAGCTGGGATGGGGAGAGGATCTGCAAGTGCTAACTGGTTGCTTCTCATGTGTGGGACCTCAGCTAGGACAACAGAGTTGACACAGCCTAGAAGCAAATAGTCTGTCACTGTCCAACAAGCTGACACTAGTGTGATCCCAGGGTGAATAGCATGGAGAAAGGGGCCCTGAAAGGAAAGAAATGTGTAGTGTGCAGGCTTCTTGGGGACTAGAATTGAAGATGAAACCTATTATTTCCACAGTATCTATAGGCCAATATAAGTTACAAAGCTAGTTCAGATTCAAAAAGACAGCAGAGCTGGGCATGGTAGCACATGCCCAGTAACTCAGGATGCTAAGACAAGAGAAATGCAAGTTCAAGGCCAGCCTGGGAAACTTAATGAGGCCCTAAGCAATTTATTCAGACATAAAATAAAAATGTCTCAAAATAAATATTAAAAAAGGCTAGGGATGTAGCTCAGTAATAAAGCACCTCTGGGTTCAATCAATGCCCAGTATCTGCCCCTGCAAAAAAGGACAATGGAAACTCTTTCTTTGATGAGAAAGGCTGAAAAGTCATGTGTTATATTTAAAAGTTTACAGGCCAGAGAAGTGAATAGTTGTGGCTCTTCTTGTGGACAAAAATCATCTTGAATCTCTCAGAATAACTTTAGCACCATCCACCTCCATTTACAGTGCTATGTCTACACTGTAAATGTGGATATAGATAAATAGAAAACTTGCATTTAGGGAGCACCATGTTGCAGGAAGCAATAACCACTTTACAGTGGACTGTTCCTGTGAGTTTGATTATCAGCTTGGTAGTTTAATACTTCATCAAGTGCTTTCTGTGATGTCTTCCTTCCCTGATATCTACAAGGCATCTTCTAGATAATCTAGAAACCCAAATTCTACTCCTTATCTGATATTTTCAGGACTTAGATGTCTTGAATGAGTCTCACATTCAGGGCCACATTCTTGGTGCACTGTGACCCACTGCAACAGCAGATATGTGTCTCTATGCACAGAGGGAAAGATTAATGTGACAATATCAATACTTTGGGGGAGTCACAGGCCCCTTCAAGAAGCTGACAAAATTTAGGGGCCCTCTAAAAATAGACAACACTTATTTACCCAAAATTTTGCACAAAATTTCAAGAGGTGTCATAGGCCTTTTAAAGCCCATTTGTGAACCATCTGGGAGTCTATAGACCTCATTTAGAGGATTCTACCATGGATTATTGACATAGATGCCCAGGCAGCCTGCTAATCAGAAGCACCAGGAGAGCACATGGAATCAGCCAAAGGTACCCTGAAGGCACAGTTATGAATTCCAATGTCTTGTAAGATTAATATTTAGACATTATTTATTCTGAGAGGGATAAGGCTCTGGATTCTCTTTCCAAATGAAAAAGATCAGAAACAATCTCCTAAGTGCAGATCTCATGATCACTTGAATCAGCACCTGTGATCCTGACAACAGAACAGGGTCTCAGTTGAGAAAGTAGAACCTGATGTTCTTTGAGCAGTGACCATTTCAATGTAAGGCACTGCTTCTATTAAAAAGCTTCACTGATATATATATATATATATTGATATATATATATATACTGATATATATATATATATACACACATACATACACACACACACACACACACACACACACACACACACACCAAAGAAATAAATGATGTAAGAGGGTTGCTTCAAAATAATCTAGGCTGGAAAACAGACATGTAGACCAATGGTACAGAATAGAAGACACAGAGAGTAATGCACATAAATACAGCTATCTCATACTAGACAAAGGTGCCAAAAGTATACATTGGAGAAAAGATAGCCTTTTCAACAAATGGTGCTGGGAAAACTGGAAATCCATATGCAGTAAAATGAAACTAAACCCCTATCTCTCACCATGCACGAAACTCGACTCAAAGTGGATCAAAGACCTAGGAATTAGACCAGAGACCCTGCGTCTAATGGAGGAGAAAGTAGGTCCAAATCTTCATCACGTGGGAT